>JAPVRG010264262.1:4076-16129 GCA_029783565.1 Rhagoletis cerasi
CCACATATATATACGAGTAGACATATCTTTTGAAAATACAAATCCTACTCATTTTATTTGTATTGGTTAACTAAGTGAAGCGCTAAATTATTTAACTAGCCTTACAATCACTTAGCTTGTTTACAATTGCATTGTCGTCTATACATATACATATGTTTGCAAAATGTACGAAACGGACTTCTTTGTATTTCTTGAAAAGACTTCTAACGTGCAGTGATTAATTATAATCCATAAAAATTTACATCTAAATTTACATGCAATGCAATTGCATTGTTTGCAACACAATACAGGAGCTGAAAATAATAACAACAATAGCGTGTAATTTTGAACATTAAAAAATGAGGTTTGGGCTTATAACTATAAGCAACTTACATACATACATAATAGCAATCAAGCAAGACTTTGAAATCCTTTTCAGCATTCACAACTAATTAGTATATTATATGTACATACATACATAATATACACATATGTTCTTCATACACTGAGAGATTCTGAGGTTTTCACCTCGTTGGTTCTATTTCGAAGCAAACTCAGTTGTGGAAAATTTACTTGTTATTATTTTCATAGGATTTATTAACAAAATTCTGATAAATTGAAGCATGCATTGCATCGAGGGGCATGTGTAGAAACTTTAGAAATGTTCACAGGAATTTCACTTTTGAGAATTGAGTGATCAGGGAATTCAGCGGTTGTGCTGAAAAGGCTATTTATGATCTACGAAACTCAATACTTATCAGGAAAACATACTTCCTCCTCTTCTTTTTAAATAGTGCTATGGTTTAAGCATAGCTGGGCACTTAGGATTATGATAACACTTTGATTTCAAAGGAAGAATCTTTCGAAATCAAAATTTCATGCATAGATATATTTGATAGGAAATTTAATTCCCTTTAATTTGATATACATACTTTATTTATGCCTTGTATAGTTTTCACAAAAATCGAATTTATGTTAAAAAAATTTACAAACCCGGTTTTTTTTACATCACCTTCTTTGTTATATGTAAAAGTTATAGAATTGGATAGGAAATTAATCAAGCTTTCATTTGATATATAGTATGCTGTCAATAGTTCTCACTTTTCAAAGTATTTAAAAAAAAAACAACCCTAGTCTGTCAAACACCGGCTACACTGGCCACAATATTTTTGCGCATAACTATTTTCTTGCCTTCGGCCGAGATTTAATAAAATTACCCTGGTCAGTCCAATACCGGCTACGCTGGCTATAGTATTCTTCTTATTTTTCATTTTTATAAATTTTTTGCATTCATTCGATTTTTGTGAAAACTATGCAAAGCATATACAAAAATTATTAAATTAAAGGTAATTAAATTTTTTATCAAAGGAAACCAAAACTTTTAAAATCTGTTTATGGGTTTTTGGGAAATTTTGATTTAAAAAAATGCTTAATTTTATTTTGACCTTTGATATAACTCTTGTATTTGTTGTTTAGCCAAAAAAAATATATCGTTGAGCTAATCTCAATGATCTCTATCGATATCCATATATTTTTCTTAATTTGAAAATTGGGGCTATTCTGCGTATATACCCATATTTTTAATAGTATTTTTTCTTATTGCGTCTTTTTAGCATCTGGCAACACCATCATTTTTGTCTACGTAAACTCATTACTGTTACTAGCGACCAAAATCGAAAAAAGGGAATTTTTCTATCCTTTTTGAAAATTAAATATTTGTAGATGCTTATTTTTAATGACAAAAACTTTGTCTAAATTTTTTTTTCAAATTTGAGTAAAAGGTAAATCATAAAAATTAAAGCAATAAATTTTGAGTCTAAGGTCATCCAAATCAGATAAGAAATGTAGATGTTATGGAGCACTGAGTCAAAATTCTAACTTTTTATTTTTCACACAATCGCACTTTTGGTCGAAAATAAGCTTTTCCCCTTAAATTTTAATTTGTGTCCAGCAGCAAGAAAAATAATAAAAAAAAAATTTAAAAAAAATTGAAAAAATAAAAAAAATTCAATTTCCGACTAAAAGTGTGATTTTGTGAAAAATGCAGATTCCGTAATTGGCACAGATGCCGCTCTTTGAATCTTGGAGAGTTTAGAATTTGTGAAATCTACAATACTGCAACGCCATAGAATATGTAAGAAAAAACGTATGACTGCTCTATACAACCAATGCGGTTTGAGGCCCCATGTCTTGATTTTAGCCGTTTCTAAGGCATAGGGTGTTTCGCTAGAAGTAGGAGGATTTTTGTTTTCTTGGTAAAGAGAACCGTGACTTTTTTTGGACTGGCCGTGCAACACTATTCATACAAAACCAAATTGGTACTTTTTTCTATCGGAATTATAAAATTTATTATATCTTAAGACTTGCGACGAAATATTTCGAAAAAATATTAAGATTTACGTGAGCTGGCCCGATTTCAAAATACCTCCAAAAATCGAGTTTTTTATAAAAAAAATTATTTTTTAAAAAAATATTTTTTTCAAAAAATCACCTCAGGCGATAGAAGAATTTATATTTAAAAGGCCTGCATAAAAATGTCTAAATATTTTATCAACGGAATGAAAATAATGAGATTTTTGATGCTATTTTTAAATCAGTCCGGCTCACTTAAATCTAAATATTTTTCCGAAACATTTTGTCAGATATAATAACTGTTATAATTCCGATGGCAAAGCTGCAACCTTTTTTGGTGATGCGCCCTAATGCACATACACATGTCAATGTATTTGTCAATTACGATAGTTCCGTAAATAAATAAGGTGTATTTCAAATCTCCATTTATCTGTCGGATCTCGACTAAAAATCGTTTCGGAAATTATCGATTGATCGATCTGGCTGGGTTAAAATCGATTTAAAAGCTTCATCGTTATATTTTAAAAGTTTCGTTCCTCAATTTTTTTGGATAAAACCTGTAAAACTATCAAAAAGCACAACTTCTCCCAAGGAAAAAGAGAAAACCCAAAAAGTACGGCAACATTTTCGGGTAAAATCTGTTAATTGTATCAAGTACATCGTAGACGCCATTTTTTGTTCACATAGCTGTTTTTTATCATTTGGCGATTTGCTAAATTTTATGCAAATATACAGGCAAATAAACAAAAATAATTGCAAAGCTTGATACTTCTTCGTTGCGATATTTTTAATAAGGTGAAAATGCAGATGTGTTTTTTTCGTTCGCTCAACTTTCAATTTGCTTTGATGACACATGACAGCTGATCGCTTGACAATTTTCATGATTTTACCAGAAGAAAAAGTTCGCGTAGAATCTTGCAACTTAATTCTCTGCACAACTCCTTTAAAATCGCTCTCATTTACAAGATTTTGGGGTACGGCAACGCTTTCTGCTGAATTCCTGTAAATTCTTGCAACTTCTTGCGATTTAGGGGACGGAACTATAATGTTTATTTACACAATGAATCGTTTATTTATCGTTATTTTTTCGATATTTTTATTTTAATCGATATCATCACTGTTATCGATATTTTCATCGTTAATTTAATCCATATCGATAACAACAAACTCATCACATATTTGTATTATTAAAATTTTCCAATAATCTATTTCCTAGGCACACCAATGAATCCGCAAATCAAACATACTCTACATAATTTTATATTTCAATTAATTAACCTCAACAGTGCAATTTTGCATCGCATTTATTAGAAAATCCCAAACTCGTAATTGCGCATATTAATTGCCGCCATTATTATTTTGTAATTTTAACTTCACTTGCAGCCAACAGTGCTAATTAATCTTTGGTCGCGAAGCCACAAGAAGGATATGGCGAGCCGCAAATGCGGTCACAGCGATGGAGGGCAGTCGGCAGCGCATATGACTGACATTTGCGCAGCAAGCAAATATTTAGAAAAAGGAAAAGTAAAGAAAAACAAATTAGTTTAGATAAATGTAAGCAAAAAAGCAGCAAACGCAAAGCGATCAAATCAAATTAGCAAGCGCAAGGTTAGCATGGGCAAAAAAGTTTAAAAAAAATGTGTGTGTTGTTAATGAACGAGCAAATTTGTAGTCGATGGTACTTTAAAAAAAAAAAGTTGAAATTACAAATTATCGTCAATCACAAAATCATGCTAGAATTTATAACACCAACGCAAAACTAACAGCCAGTTTCGCGAAAGCAATTTAAGTGAAAAATTATACTTTTTACTTGAATTTAATATGAAAATTGACATATGGGAATAAATCATTTCTCACTCAAATTGCTGGCGAAACCGGCAGTAAGACAGAGAGAATTCGTGATCGGCCACTGCCTCACACCATGCCAGCTCAATAGGCTGGTTATTGATAAATGCTCGTATGTATGTATGTATGTAATTTACATTGAGCAACTTGAAGCGATATGCGTTGCGCCCGCACTTTGGAAGCCGGTTTCTCGAGGCTGCACAGAGATTCGAATAAGAAAATAAGAAATTTTTTATTTCTTACATATGTGTTTACCTACCTATATGCATGCATTTGTTGTAAGTACATGCAAACTCATTGATTAAACTTGTTTAAAATGAAGCGTTACAAATGTGTGCGTTCAAGTTTGACATTGAAGGTCACTGGAGCGCATTTTTTGTCTGATCTAATTATATGGATGCCTACTATATATGTACATAGCTACTTATATGCATACTTATGTACATATTAACTTTGTTTTGATTTTCTTTCGCTTGACAAGTTTACAAAGTTATAAGCTGCAGTCATGCAAGCGTTGAATAAACACGAAGAAGGAAAGCATCAAAACAAAAATGAAAACTTGAAGAAAAAAGTTTCAAAGTTGGAAGCAGAAAAAAAACAAAGTCTCGTCTTCAGCAACACACCTAACTGCAATGCAGCTGAAGATTAGCTGCTTTTGCGCAGCGTGTTTGGCCTTAATGAGGTTTAGTTGTGATGGCAAGCGGATGCAAATTTGTGGCTTTCGCAGTCAAAGCCGCACCCCATCGCAACGTTGCAATGGCAAGTGCTGTGCGATGTGTTGCAGCCAACCGCAGCATGCTAACTAACTATGTATCTATGTACATATGCTATGCAGCGTTGCCAGATTGACGACACCGTCGTCATCTTGACGATTTTTCATTCCAATGACGATTGGACGATTTTTTATTTAAAAATTACGATTTTAGACTATCCGTCGCTATCTATACATAGTTTAATTTTTTTAGTATTTTGTTTAAAAAAAATTGAGTAAAAACAGAAATGCAAGTCTTGTATAATTTTGACCATTTTAGTGTAGTGTTTCATCATGCATCTAACACTGAGCAAGAACAACATTTGGTATTTATACACGAAAATGGATAAATTTGTGAAATTGAGTAAGAGCTACACGATTTATTTGTGAAAATGTTATCAAAGATTGAACTGACGTTCAAGGATCAGCTTCAAGTGCACCCAATGAGGAAGATGTGAGTGCCGGATTTATGCACGTAGTTTTGTTTTTAGATTCAAATTCGAAATTGGATTTTGTGAAATGTTGGATATAGTGAAATTTATGATCAAACTAAGAAACTATTTAATTTTAACAATGTTGTTTTACAACGTTTAAGTTTAATGGATTCGCAACAAGTTGTTGGAAAATCCCGATTCTTTACATTTGTCTTGCAAGAGGTTCCACCCATAATCATCAGAACACTGCTCAAGATATTTATAACGAGTTTAGGGAATTACAATTTTCTGACTTCAAGACATATTTTGACGATATTGATGTAGTTTCTCCATAATTTTTTTTTTTGGGAAAACTATTTCCAATATCAAAAGAGTTGATTCTACATACACTTTTTCCATGCTAATTCGTTTCGCCTTTAATGTGCTTGGCGCGCTCGTCAGCAAAAATATATCGATTTTTTTCAAAAATTAATTTGAACAAAACAAACGTCAGAAACCTTTTGGAAATTGATACATTACAAGAACTCTGGGTCAAGATTATTTGAAATTAAATAACTTTTCGTGCCATAATATCGTACCGCTAATAATATGCTAAAGAAAATCAGCTCAAAAATGTATACATATGTATGTAACTAAGAATCTAATGAGACATGAAACAAAGTAAATTTTGTATGCAATACACATTTTACGATACTACGATGTTTTTGTCGTTTGTTAAAGACTTTCAAGAACAAAAAACAAAAATTCGAAAATGCTTATATTTTTTAATTGACGATTTTATGCCAATATTGACGATTTTTAAAGCAATTTTTGACGATTTAAAAAAAAATATGGTAACACTAGTGCAATGTAAGCAAGCAGAAAAGGTGCAGGCCACCCGGCAACGTGATACACAGAGTTGCGTCTCTTCTTATTCCTATTCTTCTTCTTCTCCTCCTTCTTCTTCTCCTGGTTTTCAACGCATCTCAACTGAGCTTTTTTGTAAATTCTTCGGCGCTAGCAACAACTGGTTATGGAACACTTTTGACCATGAACGCGTGCAAGTGAAATTTGTTGCCGGTTAAAGTTAATAAATATACAATTTATTTTATTTTCTTCGTTTTCGTGTTGTCTTCCCTGCGGTAGTTGCCCCTGAAATGCCAATAACAGCTGTCCATTGTGAGGTTAATTTTTATACACTTCAGGGCATTTATGAGAATTTATTTAATTTTTGGTTAAAGTGATGGGAGAAAAAAAAGCAAAAGACTATACCTGCGTACATATACATATGTTTTTAATCAATATCGCTGTTGTGAAGATAATTGAAATTGCATTTTTACTCACCTAAAAAGAGAAGAAAAGAATGAAAGAGTTAATATTTTTGATAATGTTTAAAGAATGTTACTTGCGTAGATACTTATTTAAAATAAAACTACATAAACTTAAATAAATTATGGGTACTTGTATTCATAATATAACATACAAATTATAGAGGGAAAATTTTTATTATTTAAAAAATAAAAATATATAAAACAATCTAAAAAAGCAAAAAGCCTGGGCCACAATACGGAAATGAAACTTCCTCGATTAATTTCTGGTTCGTTTCCTACTGCAGAAAATTTGTATTACTCTTAGTATTATCTTGAGTCTCGATATAAGTATCTGTATTCGTGGCTGTATTCTTATTCATCTCCGTATTCGCCTTCGTTTTGGTCTTAGCTTCATCTTAGTCTTTGTTTTCACATCCTAGACTATAAAGGGAATTAAAAATAATTATTCAGATTGCATGCGAACGAAGAAAAAATAGTGATTCTGCTTTTCACTAATGGTCGGCCAGGCAAGTACTATTTGATACTTCTGGCTTCATAATGCCCTAAACCTGTGCCAGGCAAAACCGAACGCACGCACACAAAAATTGTATGTGCTTGTGAACGATCGCAAATATTTTTCGCGTACGTGTGATTTTTGATCGCGGCTGTGTGAAAATTACATTTATTGTCGGCCTCGCCAGGCTATGGGCTGTTAGGCACGATGCAGAAAATAAAGGTGGCGCCGATCGCGGACCGCTAACCCTCTCTTCGTCGATTTGACAGTATCCACCTATTCGTTGACGTCATAATAGTTTGTTCGCACTAGTAATGAAAATTAAATTTTCAAATTGTACCTTTGTTGAAAAAATTGTACCTAAAGGTAGATAAATCTACCTAAAAATTAAATATGTATACTTATGGTTATATATTTTTGATAATAGGCGGATAACCTCACCTTTCGGTACCACATCTTTTGGACATAAAACAAACTTTGCTATTAAAAATGGTATTGAAAGGAATTTCTCTGAACAGTTCAAGACAAAACTATGTTTTAACCAATGCTTATGCCTCTTTATAGAGAGGAGCTTTTGGAAAAGTTTCCCACTATAAAACGTGTTGAAAAGCTTATGAAAATAAGAGAAAATTTCTAGATAAGTTATTTTACTACGTTCCAAATGTACCTGAAATAGTGTGCATGTACCGAATATATGTTCAAATTCTAAAGTCTGAAGCATTGGTAAAATTCTACCAACATGCACATCACTATTTCGGAACACGTGTTCGATTCTTCCTCTTTTTCTTATTGAATTCGTCTTTGCTCCCTCATTCTGGTATTTGGTGACGTCACGGCCAGCTCGACTGGCGCAATCTTGTATTCTATCATTCTTGGTATTCTATCATTCTTGGCTGCTAGGCACTGCCCTAAACACTCCAGATGTAAATATTTTAATAAAATTTAAGTTCTTTTAGGCTATAATCTAATATGTTAGCATAGAGGAAAGCCAGCATATCTAGGTTGGACAAGTATCAATTGTGATGCCAAATGAATACACACCCACTGCTTTTAAAACATACAGGGCAATCGCAGATTAAAGGGCTGTTCTGCATATCTGCCTATCAAGTTACTTATGTCCTGTGAGTAGCCCAATTGCCCAATTGACGTTTCGCCTCATGAGTTTGTTAATATTGCAGATGTCTATTTGTGCTTAAATGTATCCATCTGATACCTGCTTCTTTAAAAAAAGTGTTTTCTTAATATGAGCTAGCAAGAAGTGAGCGGCATGCGGCACATCCTCTTCCAGGCTGATGCAAGTAGAACCGTAGTACCTCTTTTGTAAGCTCGTCTGACTTTTACAAAATGGCATCTTCAGATCCGCAAATTTCTTCACTAGTGCTGCCCTCCTTACTACTATACCGTAAACGAGTATGGGTCTTATGGGACGGTGTAGCAGTTTCCATCAGGCCTTACGTACCCGTTCTTCAATGTTTTAAATGCAATTCAACTTTTTATCAAGGATTATAGCAATATACACCGCAGATTCGTTTAGTTCGAGTATAGTCTGTGAGAGCTGCGATAGTTTTAGTGAGGGAATCTTGTACTGTCTTGTGAAGTGTTCTACACAATTTGGTTTTTTTTTTTGGTGGTTTAATTTGGTGGTTTAAGTTAAATAGTTTAACTCGAGTATTATTTAGCTTTTTCTTTCTTTTGATGCTAATACTTTTTTATTCATTCGTATTTCAGCCATATTGACATTTCCTTCCTAAAAGAAATGCAGATGCCGAAACACCATAAGCTATGCTCCGTAAGTAAAGACACATAAAATGCTGAGTAAAAGTTTTAAGCAGCGACCTAAAATAACCAATAAACAGCAAGATTTTTGTTTTAAGATCATTGAAAATCTGTTATTTTTTGGATTTTTATTTTTTCGACCAAATCTAACCGACTGCCTTTTTATGATCGTTTTAAATCTTATGCTCTAAAAAATTAAAATCCCAAAATAGCGATTAAATTTGATCGAAAAATATATATCCAAATTTTACTATTATTCTTGTTCGAAAAAATAAGTCATAAAACAACGGTTAAATTTTATCGGCAAAATAGAAATCCAATTTCAACGGCTAAATTATGATTTTTGTTATAAAGATCATAACAGTTACGGTGCCTGCTTTTAAGTATTTATTTGAATTTTATGAGCCATACCGAGTATATTGGTAGCTGCCTACGGGGATTGTTTTTTCGCAATTTTTTTAACATTTTTTCCTGCTTACATATCACAAAATAGCAATAATAAATTAAGCATACTCAGATTTATATCTGATCGGGTCGTCTAAATGATGCAATTTTTCCTATTTCTTAATATGAGAACAGCCAAAACTTCTTCACTTGCCAGGGTGCCATTGCGGGCAAAATATTCTCCAATTGTTGGCTTGGTAGGCTAAAACGAACTTTGGTAGATTTGGGCAAATCAAAAAATGTTTTCAAAGTTGCGTTTAAATGTATTTAGGTGCTTAGTCTGTGACCCCAAAATCTTTCTTTCTTGAATGGAGAGAACATCAGAGTTTCCCAGTGAAGGGACCCTGCTGTACGGGCGAACGACTTCAGGACTGATGAATCGGTAGCTACCAAGTAAAATTAAATTAAATTACCAATCGACTACTTGCCGTGTATTTTACAATGCAATGTCGTAGGCGGTAGTCACCATCAGCTCTCTCTGCACTACCAGGAGTTACTAAAGTAGTTACTTGCATGATTTATGGACGCCCCCTTTTCGTAGTTTTTCGCAATTCTACTTCCGACTGGTTCGACTCTGCATTACTATGCGCACTACCACGGGTTAATAGAGAAGCTACTTGCCTGGGACTCGGTGAAATAGCGGTCCAAAAGTAGCGATTGACTCCAGCAGTTCTGGAGGGGAGTTAGCTGGTTAACTTAATTACCGACAAAAGGCATTATCCCCTGCTGACACCAACTCTAAAGGTGTAAAATATATCCCCATCTTGTAGAGACAGGTTTATCGGTGATATCCTGCTTATCTCCGGAAGGGGTAAACTTCTGCCAAAAATATCACCTATGATTTTTCAATGGCTTAGCCATAGGCCTCCACTAAATGCACACTTCGCCAGCGACTGTCTAATTCTCGATCTCTTGATAGGTTGCAAATCTCTTCCCGAGGCAGGTTATATGGTATTCATTTGGCTGAACGTAATCGTCTAAAGTTAAAGCACACATGCGCCAAAAAGGAGGATAGTGAGTAACAAAAACCCAGTACGGAAGTTACTTGATTTTCCAAGTTCAATATGGTTCAAACCCCCTAGACAATTTTGTAGACACAAATTTCTTTATAGGGTCACACTCACTACATTTCCTTGTGGAGCTAATCGCGGGGCACTCTCCACGATAACAAGAATCCACCAAGCATACATATGCATGTGCCAGCGGGCTACATTCCCAATCCTTGGACAAATTACTAAGATTCATTTAGCAATTTTGAGAGGAATAAATTATCACTCCTCACTGCTTACTTACATACATACATAAATTATTTATTTGGCCTTGGGAACAATATTAACACTGACTAAACGTTTGAGTTACAAACATTTTCTACAACAAACGAACGGAAGACAACTTCATATGAATAACAGATCATCAAAAATAAACAGATGCTTTATTTCTTATAGCATCTTATAAAAGATATAAAATATTCAGGTGAGTCTAAGATAGAGCTTTGCTCAAATACAACAATGTGTTTATACTCGTGTAAGTATTCACGAATGAGCGTGCGTTGCATAATAATTTTATGCATTTGCAGACAAGGTAAAACACTACAACAATAGCCACCACCACATGAGTGCTTCTTACAATCAAAACAATAACAGGATTTAAAACGGATTTACTTGTGCATAAATTTTGACATACTGAAAATTACTTAACATGCGTATAAGTGATGTGTAGTACAAAACACAGACAAACATACATACATATGACATACATTAAAACTACAAACATTTAACTAAGCGAACGTTAAGAGCTTTCTGTGAAAATACACATAAATGTAAGCATATACATTAGAGTGGTTCAAAAAAACACTCTTTTTGGAAATTCACAAACGCTACCTCAAAATATAGTTATTTGGGATAAAAAAAGCACGTATTTTTTTGTTTTGAAAACAAACTTTTTTAGAGGTCGCGCTGGTCGTTTTTGCATAAAAAAGTAGATGCTCTAAATTTTTTTATTTTCGTGACATGTTAAAGTGCAGCTAAAAATTTTGTTTTTACATGTAATTATTCTAGTATTATTTGAGACTATTCCCTAAATTACATGTCTGCATTGGACAGTTAGAACGGGCCTGGCGCCCGAAAATATGCTTTCGAGAAGGGAATGCAATAATTAAAACGTTGATACTGAACGTTTTATGCATTACAACGAGTTAAAACTCGACACCAGGCTGTTTTTGAGATCGCTGATTACGAATCTGAAGTAAACTTTTCAAAATTAAAAATGGCGGATCCAATATGGCGATCACTTTTTTAAAAAATGATTGGATTCTTTGGAAACTTGGTACTCGTTTTAATTTTAGTAATTTTTTTTTAAATTTAAAGCCATATTTGAACCGCAATTTTGAATTTTAAAAAATTGATTTCAGATTCGTAATCAGCGACCCCAAAAACTCCCAAGTGCCGAGTTTCGAACAAATCCAGTAATTTTTTAAAAATTTATCACCATTTTGAATCCGCCATTTTGAATTTAGAAAAACTGACTTCAGATTCCTAATTAGGAAACCCAGAAACCGCCCGGTAACAAGTTCCAACCCATGAAAATGCTTAAAACGTTCAGTATCAACCTTTTTTATAAGCTTTTATTTACTTTTAGTTGACGGTTGTTTGTAATCAAATCTTGCAAGT
>JAPVRG010264315.1:0-11981 GCA_029783565.1 Rhagoletis cerasi
TTTGATTTTCTGTGGTTTCTTGACTCTATTACTTTTTCTCAATTGCTAGTAGGTGCATGCATAATGCATTTCTCTTTCATGCCACTAATCGAAAGCATATGCGAAAAAGCTCTAACCTCATTCGATATTCGAACTTATTGAGACTTAGCTTTTTGGCGGCACATTTTTACGCGAGCTTTCGTTCGTTGGCACAGTATTGCCTTTTACTGAGCTTTAAATCGAGAGGGCAGTAAATTTCCCGCCAGCTCTGCATGCCAAGAAAATTATTTTTTAGCGGTATTCACTCGTATGCTTACAATTTGCCGTTATTTATGTATGCTGTATGTTGTGTGTTGTTTTGGTGCTGTAGTTACTATTTGTTCATTGCAATGGTGGTAGTGCATATCTACACGATTTGCTACGTTCTCCGAACACTCAAAAGACTTTGTCACTACAACTGCTTCTTCTTGTTCCTCGCTCCTTCCATTCTTCATTTCGGCATAGTTTGCAGTTGTTGTATTGGCATACACTTAACTTCGGCATATCCTTCGTTCGACTTCTGACGAATACCAAGCAAACTTGTTGTTGCTGCTGCTTTCGCCATTCTCTGCATGTATATCTGTATGTGTATACATGTACATATATGTTTATGTCCTTTTTTGTTGGTATTATACACTAGTGGCTGTTGTTGCTGTTGCCTTCGTTTCGCTTTATTTAGGTACTCGAATGTATGTGTGTCGTATCGTATTTTTGGCTTCGACGCATTATTTGATGGTCGATGGTTTCAGTTGTTTACCGTTAGTTGTTGCCTACTGACCGAAAAAGCGGCCGTTACGCGTTCGTGGAACAGCTGTAGCAGCGTGCAACAGCAGCAGCAGCACCATTCCAGAAATAACACTAATACCAACACGCGCAAATACCACGCATCCAATACAAAGGCCAAATTCCTAACACTCATACGCCACGTAGAACAGCCGACAGACGACGCTAACTCGCGCTGGGCTCGCGCGTTGCCTTGGCATTGGTTTTTATGTTGTGCCAACTTCATTTTTATGCAGCCAAATTGAAGTTTTCCACTGCATTTTGTGTTATTGTTTTTTGCGGCAGTGCAATGTGATTGTTGAGTGAAAAACAAAGATGAAGGAATAAATGTAAAAAGCTATGTGAAAGTGTCACGAAAATGTGTGTTAATATTTTGAAAAGAATTTTGTGCAAAGAGAAAAATCCAGCAACAATAATGTGACACGCTGTGTTTGTTGTTGTCTAGTTGTCGCAGAAGTTTACGCAACATTCTGCTTCCTCAAAGTCGCCTATTCTCTATATTTATTTTTTCCTCTATTATTGTTGTTGTGCCTACGCCTATCGTATGTATCACTCCGGCTCTGGGGACGTTTGAAACGCGCGCGCTCAAATTGACTCCCCCCTACAGTTTGTTCTTGTTTTCAATATAAACTTTGTCGCAAAACAGCGCTACATACTCGTACATATATGTAAGTGTTTGGTTGTGCGCGCTTTCAAAAATTTACTAACTTCTATTCGCAACTTTAGTGGTTTATCTCCGCCTACTGATGGGTCTAAATGGTAAAGTTGCCTGCTGAGTCTTAACACAGTTTGTATAGACATAGTAAATATTAAAGGTCTTAAAGTATTCTCCATGGATTGGTTGTGGTGTTTAAATATTTAATTGTAATAAAATGTATTGTTTAATTTGAAATGGTTGCTGTAATGACTTCTAATACTTAGATATATATATTTTAAATTCATAACGAACTTGTGGTTTATTGTAAATATTGAAGGCGCGCTGATGTCTACAGTTTATCGCTATTTGCTGCGTATACAAGCAGCCAAACATAATGACAATAGCCATGTTTGAAATTGTAATCCTTACGTGGATTAAGGGTGATCAAGATAACATGAACATATCTAGTTACAACAGTTAACTAAGTTGGGTATTGTTGGTTTGGAAGATAGAATTGCGAACAAATATTTATTTTTCTAGGTTCTGTTCACCAAATAATTAATTCCTACCAAAAGTTAACCTGCAGTTTAGAGCTATTTTAAGCTTCAAAACTGTTAAGCGTTTCCATAACGTAGCATATACAATATCCAAAGTAGCCAACAAGCTTGAGGATACTTATTTAGTTAAGTGCATGTGGGTAAGAAGTGTGGAGGTAATAAATGAGAGCGAGCAAAAATGTGAGTGGCCCAAACGGGTTGTATGCCTAAGTGGGAAGGCCCTAATCTGGACTTCACTAAGCTTTCACTCAGAAAGCTGAAAAAATATCACCAAAGCTGATTTTGTTGATAAGTTTGAATGGGTCCTTATCTAAATACATCCTTTCTAGAAATGAGTAGAACAGAGGTTTAGTAAATAAGGACTGTAACGAAAAGAAACTACATACTTTCACATTCAAATTTATTGAAAAGTAGGCGGTTGATGAAATTGGTTTGGATGCCGTTAGAAATTCCGAATCATTGTCATATTATTGTCGCCTTGTTTTTTAAAATAAATTTTCTATTTTTCGCGTTACCACAAATCGAAGAGGAAGTGCGGAAGAAAATCGTGCATAATTACTGCACTGAAAAAGGAATTTCGTATAGACAGTGGGCCAAACAGTATAAAGTCAGCGTAAATGTTGTCAAAAACGTGATTATCAAGTTTGCTGATATTGCTTCCATCAAAGGCAGGCCAAAAAGCGAAAGAAAAAAGGGTACAAGTGACCAAAATCTTGAAAAAAAGTTACTGGCCTTGAGAGCCTTGAGAGCGCCTATGATACAAAGAGTTAAGAAAAGGTATCATTTGAAAACTTACCAAAAACAGAAAATACCGAAAAAAAATGAAAGACAACTGAAATTTGGTAAAACGAGGCTCCGAAAATTGTACGTCCGTTTGCTTCGGGACTCCGTTGAGCGCATCGTGTTGGAAGATGAAACCTATATCAAAATGGACTCAAGAACGTTGCCAGGTCCACTGTTCTACATAAAACGGAAGAGTAGTACAGTCGGGCAGTCAGTGTAGTGTTTTAAAGTGGAAAAATTCGGCGAGAAGATACTAATTTGGCAGGCTATATGTTCTTGCGGCCTGAAGAGTACCTCTTCTTTTACCGAAGGCACTATATCAGCCGAAACTTACCAAAAATAGTGCCTTAAGCGCCGCCTTTTGCCATTTTATAAAAACCACAACGTCTCTGCAATATTTTTGCCCGATTTGGCTACATCGCATTAAGCCAATTCGACTTTGGTCTTATTAAAAAATAACAGGGTCACTTATGTAGCAAAAGAGGAGAACCCACCAAATGCTCCTGAACTCAGACCAATAGAGAGATATTGGGCAATTGTCAAACGAAGCCTAAAGAAGAATGGCAGAGTTGCTAGAAACATCGCAGAGTTTAAAAAAAACTGGCTCAAAGCAAGCAGAATGATTACTAGAACGGGTGTGCGTAATTTAATGAAGAGATCAAACAAAAAATTCGGCAAAAATTGAGGGAATAATGTTTTGTTGCAAATTTTTGCTGATAATGTAATAAAATATACTTCTCTTAAAGAAAAAAAAAGTTCGTTATAGAAAATAATAAAATTCGCTTCGTACAGTCCTTATATCTAACGATGAGTAGGAGCTGGAGGGAAGAGTTGATGGAGATGTTTTTTATCAGAAACTCTCGGTAAACCTCCAACTAAGCGCCCGAATTTCTGAGGCGTGTTATTAGCAGAGGTGGCCGCGATAAAGACGGCTATGTACCAGCATAGTACCTTTATATTCTTCATCCTGTTTAGAGGCGCTGTAACCGCCTGAGCGATTTAGGCGAGCTCAATAAAGCAGGCCAGTCGTTTCTCTGTGCCAATTGGCAACGAAAAGTGATGGCAAGCTCTCCCTTTTCGTCTGCCATCCGATAGATACTAACTGTGAAAGACAAGTGGCAATCAAAGCTTTAGAATTGCTTATGGTGCAATCGAAACTAGTCAGTGAACGCTTTGACCTCTCTCGGTCGCCTTTAAATGACTACAAATTAGGCTGATTTGGTTTACAAAGCACAGCGACATCGTAGGTAACTGCAAGGCTGATAAATTTATTAGGCGGGACACCCTCGATATCGGTATCTCAGAGAGGGTATGTATATCTGCGACCTATTCCAGGATAGATGGAGCGGGCGCTGGGCGAAAATCTGGACGTGTAGAGTTGCAAATTCCTTCTGGCTGGTGGCGGACCGTAGACGATCAAAGGCGCTTCTTAAGCTAACCAAAAGTCAACTCTCCGTTGCGACGAGTCACTGTCCAATAAAAACTCATGCGGCGCGACTTAACATCTTCTAAAAGTCCTACTGTCGTAGTTGTTTGGAGAAGGACGAGCTGAAATAATCTCAGCTGCTTTTATTTTGCTATGCTAAGTCTTAAACACCCAAAATTATATTGCATCAAAACTTCCGAGGAAATTTCTGAGGTGAACTTCAACTGCTCTATCTTGAACACACAACATTTTCCTTAGCAATCGAAATGAAGTGTACAAATAGTTGCATACCCGCATTGACCACCGTTATTTTTTGGTAGTTAAATATGTACCTTGAAACTAGTCGGAGGATGCTGCCACTAAAATTGGGCTTTACAGAGAACTTTCATTGCTGCCTACCATTTTCGAGTATGGCCGCTTGGATTTGTCATCTTTGTGATATCAGCGAAGGCAATTTTTGATATTGGTGCAGTTGGTCCCGTGTGGACCTCTTGCTAGAGGGACTTGATTTTCTCTTCGGAGAGTTTTGCGCCTCTTTTCACCGCACCCGTGTAAATACGTCAGTTCCTTGCGTCTGGCCATGGTTGGCAGGGATAACCTTCTGGTCTCTGACTCGCTGGCCCTTCTGGAAATAAAGTGGATTTGCATCCATTTCGCCCGCCGTGATCGTCATTCGTTTAACGACCTCGTTGGTTGTCGTGTGCTCCTTTAGATATGCCGACTACTGCCCAGTGTAGAGGGAGCAGAGTAGTTTTTGGGGGTTTTTTTTTTAAACATAACTGTCTTCGACAAGAATCCCACGAGTAATGGAGGAAGAAAGAGGGCTGTCTAAAACCAGACGGCGCACAGTCCGAACGTGGACAAAAATGCAAAAATTGAAAGTCTTGGAACTTGGACTTTTTGGTATCATTTGAAAGCTAAAACTCCAATAAAGAAGAGTTTCTACTAGCCTATCTTGTGATAAAATAAACCTTAAGCCTTATACGAGTACATCCCTCAAATCACAAGTAATTTGTACACACCATTTCATTTCGACGCTTTACATGTAAAAGTAGTTGTAAAAAATTAGTTAAAAATACATTTTCATCCTTAACAAGATGTATTGCTGTACTTTTATAAAGATAATTATGTTGAACCCAAAAATATATGTTTCATGAAAAAAATTAAAAACAATTTTATGATGATGAGTTGACGATCAATTTTGAATTGTTAGTGTTTTGTTTCTAAATATTAAGTAAATCCGTGTTTGAAGATGCTAAAACGCCAAAATTGGGAAAATTTAGAGACCAAAAAAACCTTCTAAATTTTTTAATGGTTTATGGTAATTTCAACCCTTTATTACTAGGGACAAATAATATATTCTACGCCTTTTGCCGCCTTGCGAAAATATTCATATAATACGCGAAAGCATTTTTTGTTTGATTTTCAAAAATGAGGTGCCGAATTAAAGACCTTGACCAGAGGTGTGCAATAAAGTTTTACCTTTGGAAGTTAAGGTATTGGCCCAATGTAGGCTTGCTTCGCTTTGAGAACTGTCAAAACATTTTTGAAATCTACCAAAATGTAAGCAAAATTTTGCTTAACTAAACTTTTAACTTTTAAATAAATGTCTTGATTTAGAAAATTTTCCCAAAAATGTTTGTAATTTGCGGTTAATATATTTGCATATTTATATTAAGCATATGTATTTGCTATAAATATCGTTCACGAAAATGTTTTGCTTTCTTTATGAGCTTCTAATATAAAACCTATTCATCGACAATAATTTCTGAACAAATCAAAAAAACTGAGAGCTTAAAACGTTGTTCCTATCATTTTTTTTCTTTTTTTTTAAATTTTCCTGGAGTTTTATGGGAAAATAATTCTTTATGTTAAGGGAACAGACTGTCTTTTCAACCACACAGCTAAATAGTTGCTTTGACAGCGTTCCAAGCCGCCATTTGGGCAAACAAGCTTTAAAAGTAAATCAAAGCAAATTAAAGTAAGCAAAGCCAGCCTGCATTGGACCAGCACCTTTAGAACTCGATTTAACGGTACAGGGTGATTTGAAATTTGATGAAATGAAAAACCGACACCATGAGAGATTTCTCTTCACTCCGTAACGGTTAGACGGATTTAAATGAAATGTGGTACACGGATCCCTTATAACTCAGCCTAACATTTAAAATATTTTTTGGGGTTTAAGAGAGGGTTGCCATCTGTTAGAAAAGTGAAATTTAACTTAATTCATCAGTTAATTGAAATCCAATATGGCTGTCAAACGGAAGAGGTTTAAGAACATTTTCGTAAAAATATATTTTTGGAAAGGGTTGCTACCTGTTTTGAATGTCAAATTTGAATAAATTATACCCTATTTATGTGAAATATTTCCATATTGGTGCCAAAAGAAAGAGTTTTAAGAAAGCTTTAGTTAAAAAGTATGAATCTATCTGAAGAAGCTTAAACAATTTCACACAAAAAACTGGAAGGCTACATACTAATAATGAATTAATCACTCATTTGCTGTTATCATCAGATCCATTAGTTTCATCTCGCAGGATCTTAAAACAAAGAAACAAATCACCAAGAGTTTCCGATATAAGTATTAAGCAATAGATTGTTAAAGCTGAAGCATGGAGCTATTTGCATCAATTATAAGTTGCTCCTCTGAAAATTTTAGTTCAGAAACTGATGCATAATACGCAATGAATGCTCAATTACTTTATATTTTCGTTTTATTTTATTAATTTTACGGAAATTGCGTTATTTTCTGTAAACTGTTTTATTCATATTTTGTAATATGATTGCACATGTCAACAATAGTTATGTCCTATTTTACCTCCATATCAAAAAGTAAAAAAACTGTTTTTTCAAAATTTTGATCCGGTACAAAAAAAACCGATTTCGTTTTTGAAATTAGCGTGATGTAATCCTTTTAGGAGTAAAGTTTCAACAAATTCCGACCACTTCTATTTTTGTCCATTGTTTGTGTGCGGCGCCCCACGTGCTTGAAGTAAACCGTTTGAAGACACACTAACGTAGTGTCATTCTGTCCGCAGCCTTGGTTCGATTGACACCTTGACTTATGCTCGTCGGGCATACAAATAAAATTTATTTTGAATTAAATAATTACATACATAAGAAGTCACTTTCTATACAAGACACACTACAGGGCCATTCCATTGTGAGTAGTGGGACATTCGACTCCAGAATGTGAAGGATATTTTTTAATATAGACAAATAACTAATGTGTGAAATTCTTTTCAAAAAAATTTAAAACAGGTTATAAGTCCTTTATTACTATTATTTGTATTAATGTGACTAGTGGGCCACTGAAAATCCCACTACTTAACTTATGTGCACTAAAAGACGAATTTTATTCAAACCACTTAACTTTCAGTGAGATTTTTTTTGTGTTGTAAGACACATACCCTGCGCTTTCGTTTTTATTAAAAATTAGGCTGATATAATCTTAATAGAAATATTTAAAAATATTTAAAATTGTGACTGGTGGGACAGGTCCTTGTGACTGGGGTGTTAAGTAATTATGTAAGTATGAAGTACAAGTTTCCATAGACAAAAATTACATCTTTTTCTTTTTAATGTTTTTACACAGATAAATGAAATGTAGTCATTTGGAAAGACGTAACTACTGAAATATCGATAATTAAGGCATTTAACATGGTTTGTCTTTTTCCTTTTTACATGGAATGACCCTACTGTTTAATCTGACCCAGTAAATCGGACTGGAGGTTAAACGACTTTTCTCAAGAAAAACTGATACAATTAATCATTAGCTTTCGGCTATGCCCCTTAGAACTTGAAAAGTTTGAATTTAAAAAATCAAAGTAACAAAAGTACTTAGTACGTTTTTTCATTTCTAATAACTGAAAGAATCAAATAGTCATTAGCATTGTAAAGCATTACACAGTGCTGATATCTTGGAATATATTTGGCTCTTGCACTCTCTTAATTTTAATCGCTATGAATATATATGCACATGAATACCCTGCAGCAACAAAGCGGCCAATTTTCCGAAAAAGGACCCGTCCTTCACCGGTTAAAATTTGACCGGTTAGAATGGGGCATTTGGTTGCATCAAAAAAGGTTAACCTCCGACCAATCCCAAAGGAACCCGTCTAGAGATAGACGAAAAGTACAGTTTGGTAGTGACAGGGTGTTTGCCAGTATTTGTTAGCTTTCAGGAGGGTCCGGGTTCAAATGCCGTCAGAGGCAATATGGTTATAAAATTATAAAAGAATTTGTTTTTTGTGTTTCCGAAATATGAAAAAGCATCTGTGAAGTGCAGAACGAAATCTTACTCCAACGAAAAAATTTCCAAAATTGGACTAGCCCAGGACTATCCTACGGCCAGTGTTGAGTGGACCGGCCCTTTTCCAATGACACGCCAATGCTAAAAATGGCAGTTGAAACCATTGGCAGGGGAATTATGAGGGAATAGTACTGGTAACAATAGGGACTATCTGAGGGCTAGCCTAGGGTGAGTCCGAATTGCTGCAGGGTACTTATGTATATATGTATATACATATATATTTGGAAAGGTTAGTATTTCGCTCTGTAGATTCTTTTGTAACGTTCAGAATGTATAATAAATAATAAATTCATACATCGACATAGTTTAGAAATAGAATTTACTTCCTTTATGCTCTCTAAAAATGATATTCTCACCTGTGTTGTGTGTTATATTAATTTCATAAGAAGCCTAAAATATTGGCTTATTACGAGTGTCGCAAGGTTTCGCGACTATAGCAGTTTGAATAAACGCAGATATTAAACCGTAGTGTAAATCAAAACTTGCCTCCTTTTTCTTCTTCTTTTCCCACTAACAATTATTGCACCGAATACTTTCAATAGTTTAGCTCAAGCTTGAAATGCTGTAACATCCATTCCATATTAACAACTAAAATAGTTAACTCCGACATGAATTGCAATTTTCAAAGCAATCAATTCGTATTTTCTTCAAAAACTTTAATAAATAACTTTTTGGAAGACAAGTTCGCGCCATCGGTCACACGCAATAGCGCAGCGGTTGTCTGTTTAAAACTTGCAATTTATTAAGTTACAACTTTTCTTCTCTAAAGACGCAACAACTTTGCTGCAATAAAATGTACATTTCAGTGAGTTCGCCGACTCGTTTTCTTTTAGTTACTTCGCTGCCAACTGGCATAAAGTATGTATGTGAAAAGTCTGATGACTGTTTGTATGAGTATCTAGCAACTTCCTTCTAGAAAAATAAACAAGTTTTAAAGTAAATAGCTGCAAAAATACATGTATACATATATGTATTCATATATATATATGAACATGTATGTACAAATGTAGGGTAGTGCTTTTTAAGCTGCTTCGTCATCTGATTATTACTTTACTTCATCGAGCGATCATACTGTCATTTCTTGTACATATGTATTTGTATGTTGACGTTATTGGTTGGTGCTAATGCTTTATCTGTAAGTATTCAACGCGGGTCGCGATGCTGGTAATAGAGGAAGAGGAAGGCCTCCTCTGCGTTGGAAAGACCAGGTGGAGAAGGACTTAGCTTCACTTGGCATTTCCAATTGGCGTCAGTTGGCACAGAAGAGAAATGACTGGCGTGCTGTTTTGGACTCGGCCAAAATCGCTTAGGCGGTTACAGCGCCAATAAAGAAGAAGAAGAAGAATGCTTAATCTTTGGTATACAATGTCCTCCCATGTGTGCTTGAAAGTTATAAAGACTCTTTCCGCGTTGCTAGAATGTACTTTGTCTTGTCCTTGTTAACCGCCTGGCCAACTATATTTTTGAAAAATGCAAAAACTGAAGTATTTCAGTAACTACTACTACTACTAAGCAAAACTACTCAATATTAAAATCCAGTTCAACATTTTGGAAATGGGTGGGATTTTTAGGAAAAGTTTGAGAAAATGGGCGTTGCTCCGCCCACTTATTTTAAAATACATGTACCTCAGTATCCGCTTAAGCGATTTTTCCCGCATTTGGTAATCTTATTTATCTTGGTTTTACCAAGCAAAATGTTGACAGGACAATAACCACGCCCACTACCACATAATGGTATATGTATTTGAATAAATGCAAATTCTGTAGCATTCCAGACTTAATGTTTGGAGTAATCTTTGATAAAAAAAAATCGATTTTCCAAAATTTGTAACATGCATTGTCACTTATTTCATTAAGTCAGAGGTTAAAAATTTTTGAAAACTGACAGTAGCTACACCCCACAGTGTCGCGACTCTGTGTAGGCTGCCGCCAAAAATAGTACTCGTGCTCTGAATCCGCTGAAATTTGTTGTAAGACCTTATTTCAATGTAGAAAGAGAAATGTTCATTATGGTGAAAGTTAAATAGCTGTCACGCCATCCAACTTAGTCGGCGAAAATACTAAATGTACTCCGATTTTGATGAAATTTTATAGGTAGCCTTTTATTATCAAGAAAAATCAAAATGTTTCATTAGTCTTAATTTAAAGTTAATATTACTTTAAAAAAAATCCCGAAAAAATCGCTAATACGTTCGGATATGTTTTTTTTGTATTGTCTCCTAGAGTTAAAAAAAACAATCAAAATTAACTTAATTTTTAACACTTTAACAAAGTAATGGTAATTTCCCCCAGATGGATGAATTAATCAAAAATCAGGGTTGGTGTGTTGTAAGAACTACTAATTATATTCTAAATCTAGTTCAAACAGTTTAAATCCCCGCATTAATTTTAAAATTTAATTTGCAGCACATGCATTTTTTCATGAAATATCTCGCAAAAAACGTACTAATTTTGAGCACGTTCTGGGCAATATTTTGAAAAATATTGCTTGAAATACGCTAATGGATATGTTGCCAGTAATTGGCATCAAACACTTTTTAAAATTTACCATCGAATGATACCACTTTTGGCCGCAGTCGCGACACTTTCTATCTGGGCAGTAACCCTCAACAATGCGCATTTCTTGTGCATGTGCGCCGGGTATACGAAGTTTGTTGTCTTATGTTGGCTTTATTAGTTTTCTTTCTTTCTAGCTTTAGGTTTTTTGTCTTTTTATTTGATTTAAAATTCTTTTTTTTTTGCTTTTTATTATTCTTTTGTTTTGCTTTTTATTTTTATTTTAATTTTATTTTAATTTTTAATTTTTAATTTTTTTTAATTTTTAATTTTTTTAATTTTTAATTTTTAACTTTTTTTAATTTTAATTTTTTTGAATTTTTTTTTATTTTTTCTATTTTTTTATTTGTTTCCTTTCTTATTTGTTTGTTTACTTTTTTTTTTGTTTTTTGTTTGTTTGTGTTTTCGTTTCTTTTTTCTTTTTCTTTGCTTTTTGTTTTTATTTGTGGTCTTTGATCTTTTGTTAACTTTTGATTTGTTTTTCTTTTGTCTGCTTTATTCGTTTCTGTGTTTTTTTTTGTTATTTATTTGTCGTCTTTGAGTTTTTAATGCTTTTTGTTTTGTGTCTTTCTGTTTTCTGAACTTTTCGATTTTTGAGCTTTTTGGTCTTCTGTTTTTGTTTTTTCGAATTTAATTTTTTGCGTCTTTTCGTTTTTCGAATTTTTGTTCTTTGTGTTTTCCCGTATTTTGAGATTACTTTTTCTTTTGCGTTTTGGTGTGTTTGTTTTTGTTGCTTTTTTGGTTTTTATTTATATACATATTTTAAATGTTAATTATGTTGATTTTTGTTCCTCTTAATTTCATTTTAATTTAGTTTTTTTGTTTTTTTTGTTTTTGTTTGTTTTTTTTTTTTGTTTTTTTTCTGAGCAATTAAAATACCTTTTCTCTTTAAGTTTTTTCTGTTTTCTG
>JAPVRG010264319.1:0-13599 GCA_029783565.1 Rhagoletis cerasi
TAATTTTTACTTGGGGGGAAATATCTGTAACGTCCGTCAGGTAACGTCCGAACAAATAAGATTGTGAACTGCGACATTTATAGCTAGTATTTCAAAACTAAACAACACTTTTTAAAAAGCTTGATTATTTTGCTACATCCTTTTCTTTTCAACGTTTGCTGTAGAATTGATAAATTCGCTAACCTAACCAAAAATTGTCAAGAACCTCAAAACTACTTCCTTTTCGCGTAACGTCCGAACTTAGTATTAAAACACAAGTTTTCTATGAGAATAATTTAGGAAAGGTATTTTTTTTATGTATAAAGTACCACCCAAAAGCTTCTAAATCAGGAGTTTGATTGTTTAATATGTGTTCATTAACACAAATAAATGGTCTGAACAAGCGTCCGAACGTAACGTCCGAGCGCCAGGATTTGCCCATTTGGCGGTCGTTGCTGTGCTAAGCAGTGCGCACTAACATTCCGCTGGGCCTGGTTTTGAACCCAGTTTTCGACCAACATAAAAAAAATTGCAATAGCAAACCTCCGAGTGCATTTCTGTCATGAAAAACAGCTTCTCATAAAAATACAATCGCCGTTCGGAGTAGGCGTAAAACTGTAGGTCCCTCGCCCTTTGTGAGAATATCAAGGTGCATACCACAAATCGGAGGAGACACTCGCCAATCTATTATATTATTATGGAAAAGATTTTAGAACAAAACTGCGTAACTCCGAGGCATAAGATATTCTAAAGCCTTTACCCGAATCAATTCCTTGAAAGCAATTTTTCCCTTTCTGTTTTGTGTTCTCTATTTGCTTTAATATTTAATTTAATTCGCTAAATGTTTTATTTTTCGTAAAACATATCCGGAACGTTCTAACGAATTAGTAAAGAAAAAATTATTCCGAACGTTTGGAATGAATAAAGAAACACACCCTGTATGGAAGAAAATGAGCAACACCTTTAGCAAAAAAAAGTTGCCACAAATCAAGGGTAAGACCTATATAGCTACTTCAAATTTTCGTTTTGAGTCGGCTACAAAACTGTATACTCAAAATCTTTCTAAGAAATCTAATTAAAAGCATTGAATTTTTACGAGTTTTTTTTTTTTTAATACTAGCTTTTAACCGCGGATTTCACCCCACGTAGCTTACCAGTACCATGTACTTGCAGTTGAAAATGCAGCTTTGATGAATTTAAGAGCAATGTCTCGTAGCCACAGTTAAGATAAAGTCTACTCTAAAGTTAGTAGAAGTTTTTTGTCATAATTTTAAATGTGATGTCTGTCAACTTTATCTCGACTATGACTACGGGCTTATGTTTTTTATATAGTTAAATTTTATAGAAATGCATTTACTACAAACAGTTTTTGTATAGTACACTTATGCAGTATAAGTTTTTATTTTATATTTTTCGTAGAGATTTAAAATCGCACCAGCAGCATACCTTTCTAATTTCATCAAAATCGTACGATAAATACTATATCGTTATCTGGCGGATCCATTTTTCGTAAAAGTATTTCTTCTTTCTGATCCATAACTAAAGCTGTTTTTGCTTTTTCACAAAATGTTCCAGCTGATTTGCATCAAACTGCTCTTCTCAAATCCGAGTCTCTGTCTTGCACAGCATTTCTATCTCGTGTCGATGCTGGCACACTGAGTTAGCAAATTCCTTTGTTCTTGATTATCATGCATAAGCCCTCAACCAATATTAGAGCTCCATTGAAAATACAACCCGAATATTCCTGATCTGAATCGGTTACACGTGCTTGTCTTAGAATGTATTCACTGAAGCCCTCGCGGTACATTTCCCACAGTTCTCGAGGATAAGAACCGTCTTCTCTCCGAGGCGAACACGTTGGTATACGTGTTTCCACAATGAAATGTAGGGTCTTGACGTTGTTAAATTTGACTTTCCAAACAGGTGGCAAGTCTATTTAAATATAGCTAAGAACCTTCCCCTCTCCGAGACGAATACGTCGGTATGCGTGCTTTCACAATCGGATGTACGGTATTGACGTTATAAGGTAATAAACAAACGGGCATTCACATTTATATATATAGATTGTACAAAGTTATATTTTTATAAGAAATAAAAAAAATTAAATAACAAAAAATTTAATTAATACTTTTCAATATGTGGCACGCTTATGATTTTAACACGGGGTGTAAATGTACATGTGATTTCAAAAGTATGTATTTTCAAATGTGTTTTTATCTTCAAAATACCCATTTTGTATTGATTGCATTTTTTGCCAATTTGGAGTTTATTTTAATAACTTCAGTCACTTCATAAAACTCCGCTTGTATTCCAACATATTGGCAGGATATCGTAAAATTTTGACAGGGCATTGTATCAGGCAAAAGAACATTTTTCACTTGTAAGTATGCGCAATGGTATCTGAAAACTTGACACTAGAACTCTTGCTGAAAGTCGACTATCCGGCTATTCGATTAGTCGAATAGTCGATTAGCAATTTTTTTGGAATTTGAAAGTGGAGCAACAAGTATTCGATTAACGAAATTTCAACGAAAATTTTAATCAGAAAAGTTTCAGGAAAACAGCCGAAAACGTATCCGTTTCAAAATCATTTCCGGTACTTTTCTGTAGATACGTTTCGGAGATACAGACGTATCGGAAAAACAACCGAAAATGGAATCAGACAACGGATGAATTATCCAATTTGTATACGAAATTGTTTCCATTTTCGGATGCGTTTCCAGATACTTTGCTGCCTGGGAATGTATGTACATGCACACATACATATGTATGTACATACGAGGGCAGTTTTAAAAGTCAGTGAGTTTTTGAATTTCCCGCGTAGTCACTTTAAATGCGATAATATTCTTGTCAACGAACATCTGTTAACATACCCAATTATCAGCAAGCTGAGCTTGTACTGGGCAGCCATTGAAAGCAAACAACATCGCGAATTTCGACAAAAATTAAAAAAAAAAAAAAAGTGAATTTTGTATGCACATAAAGCATTGGGCTACGTCTACTCCCCATCCACCATACTTTCTCTAATTAGCCGCCCTCACTATTTCCTATTTCCCAACCTTCAGAAATGGCTCGACGGTAAGAGAAGATGATGAAGAAGTCATCAGTAACAAACGCCAAACGCGTTTTTCGCGGAAACTACTGGGCCGCTTTTCATAATTTTATTTCCAAATGTTTGTTTTGACTTGCAGGAGGTTTTAGAATGCTTTTGGTATCCTATATATATTCGTACTATTGACAAATTCTATACTATGAACCAAAATTACTTATATGAACATCCAAATCGTAGGTGGTTTGGTGGCAAAAAAGAATATCACAAAACTTAGACCCGGCAGAGCATTAAAAAAATGGGTTAAAAAAATGGTAATGAAAATTATTATTTAAGATAATATACCAGATGAATTGCTCAATTACAAATCAGTGGACATTGTTAGGCACAGTGCACATTAGAGCGATAAGATACGCGATACGATATAAAAGCGATATGAGTATCGTTGTCGCAGTCGCAGTGTCGCTGTCGTGCAAGTGTGCACAGTTTGTATCGTATCGCTCTAATGTGAATCCTGCTCCATCATCCAATGGAATTTTTGAACTCCCTCTATTTACCACGAATGCTATCACACCCCTTACAGTAGACCTTTTACAGAGTACCTTTTCTTTTGCCTCGTAATATATTTAAACGAACCAACGAAGTAATGGTAGCTGGCTTACAGGTAAAATTTGGACGCTTCGTATTATCGAAGCCACCTTTTTGAGTGGAAAATTTAAAGGTGGAGTATCCCGAATCCCAAAATTTTACCAGAAATTCTGATTAAAAAGTTTGAAATTTTGATGAAGCCTTGTTGATTTTTTTTTATTTTTGCACGATTGAAATTTGGATTTACACTGTTAAAAAAATAATCACACTATATTTTGACCAGTTTTGGCTTTTTTCTTTTGTTTAATTAATGTTCATTAATTTGGTATAAAAGTCAAGCCCGTTATATGTATAATTATAAAATAAAACAAACCTTCACCAAAACTTCAAAGTTTTTAATCAGAACTTTTAGAATAAGATTTGGTATGCAGTTTTATATCTATTAAATTTTAACACAATAAAGTGAAAGTCTGAAGTTGCTAAAAAATCCAGTGGATTTTTAATATTTTTTTGCTGGTCGTGTTACGAATTTTCTTCCATACAAAGTATTTTCGACAATCTTCTTATATGTAAGAGAAAATTATCAAAAATCCACGGGATTTTTTAGCAAATATAACTGCATACCAAAATTTTTTTCTAAAAATTCTGTAAAAAGTTTGAAATGTTGTTGAATTTTAATGCGTTTTTCTACAAAGCTTGAAGTGTGCATGTATATGGTGTTTGCTATATCGAGCCGTAACTGCCAAAAAAACGCAAGCGAAATTTTTTTCAAAAGTTTATTTTTGAAGCAGAAATGCCCCTAGAAAATCTAGATGCTCGATGTATATTGAGCTAGACCTTTATACAAAATTAACTAATATTAATTAAACGAAAGAAAAATTGCCAAAATTGGTCAAAGTATCGTGTACTTATTTTTTTCACAACAATGTACATAAATCCAAATTTCAAACGTGCACAAATTAGAAAAATTCAACAATGTTTCATCAAAATTTCAAGCATTTAATCAGATTTTCTAGTAAAATTTTGGGTACGCAGTTAATACAATAACTTGAAATTTGAAGTGGCTTAAAATTCGCGGTTTTTTTGTTTTTTTTCTGGTAGTGCTACTTTTTTTCTTCCATATTAAGCTCGAAATATTTTTATGTAGCCATTTTAATCCAATCTTCCTGGGTAACAAATTTATGCGAGAGTATAGGAATCATTATTGAATAAAATATATAAGTACGGGTTTTCGGAAATCAAAATCTACTTTCGAAAATCAACTTTCGGAATTCTTCAGTTCGACAGACTTCGCGAAATTAATTGCGCGGTCACGTCTGACTGCGCTTTTATTGATTGAATTTTCGAAGTGTGATTCATTATGAGTTATGAATTTATCAAGTATGTACATATTAGGGCATTCAATCCCGAAGCATTTTAATAATTCCGTGATTTCGGGATGCGAAAAATTGTTATCCTAGGATTTTTCGGGATTTCGACTTTGCCACAAGTTTTTGCTGTAGGCTCACGGTTCTCAGCAATCAAAAAATTAAACCACACAGATTCTTTGTCGCCACATTTGGTTTTATGCGGAGCATAATGTAGATAGGAGAGTCTGGAATTTAATGTTAAAGTATTTTTATAATATTCTTAACCATCAGCTCCCCACCATGGGTAAATTTTGCCCATTCAAAGTTTATTATTATCTCATCAATTTGCTAAACAACAAACAAAAAACCGACCCGAGCGCATCTAAATTAACTCACTGCTATTTTGTTTGGCTGTGTGCTTCACCAAATATTTTTTATAAGAATGTATAAGTATATTAAGTAATTAAAACTTAAATCAAACTTATTTGTTTCTAAAGTTTTTAAGTATGAATATTAAAAAAAAATATTCGATTTCATTGATGGTGAAATATCTATATTAATTGTAAAAAAACCTTATGGCGTTTTCTTTTCTAACAAAAAATTGTTACCTTCTCATTGACAGCTTTGCTCCAACAGCAAGAAGAGGGCAATGAGAAGGTAACATTTTTTGTAGAAAAGAAAACCCCATTACTCATATTTGCAGAAATTTAATTCCCTCAAAACCCCGCCACAAAACCACTGTAAAAGTTGTACTTATGTTTTCAAGTGCTACCAGATTTTCGTTTTTACACAGTTCCTTCACAAAATGCTTATGTAAATAAATCAGGAAAAATCTCGGGATCCCGGACCTTTAATCCGGGGTTGAATGCCCTAATACATATGTACATACATACATACAAACAATCTACATAAGTAAGTATAATTAGGATTTACTTGAACAATTTGTGAGACATTGTACATTCACATTTTCGAATGGAAACGGAGTAATGGGGTGGAACGAACGAGTAGTTTTGATTGTTGCGACAAATAGATATTTTTGGTGACTGTTCATAAAGGTCCGTCCAAATATAATTTTGGCGTTGCGTTGGCGGTGGCGTCGCTTCGACAGCTGACTAGGAAAACATGTATTCATATGCGATTGTCCACATAGCCGAAATTTGGCAACGCTAACGCCAACACAAATCAGAAAGATGGCTAACTCTCAACATTTCGCGTGCGTTGTTCAGCTGTTGCAAATAATTAAAATTATGGGAAATATTTTTCTTTTTTAATCAAATGCGAGCAAGAAACGTCGTTTTTACTGTCGTCGTTTTATCTGTCTTTAGTATGTTAATTTAGTGGTCAAAGCATTCGCTGCCAAGCGTTGAATGTAGCAATCACAATCGTTAAGGTCTGATTATGGCAACTTAACGTAACTTGGACGCTGTCACTTAAAAATCCTCTTAAATGGATATTGCTTATATTTACTTGCGCTGTTGTCAAAACGAAGCGAAAGCAAACGCACCGCGAAAGTTCTATGTAGATGGGCCTTAAATCATTTACCCTTAAATGGGGGATACGACATATTTAACATAAGCCGGCATTAAGAAAATTGATGGAAAGGCCAGCCATCACTTTTATCGATGAGCCATTATACCTTAAGGAGAAATTCGCTATAGGCTGAAATTAAAAGGAAAAGAAGGAATACATTTTTTCGGCTATATTTAACACTTTAATATTAAATGCATGTACGAATTTACATACAAGGTTATTTTTAATGAATTTTACATACATATGCATGTGTACATTACATATGCATATGCACATACATATGTAGATATGTAGACATGTGTTTGCACATTTCGTACATAGCCAAATTAAGCAGCCAAATATCGTAATTTCTATTTTTATAATTTCGCAGCGTCGAAGTATTCGAGCAGTGAGGTGAGACCGAAAAAATGAAGCAACAGAAGAAGGCTTGCCATCAGTGATGGAAAAGTAGGTTCAATTGTACTTTTCTCAGGCCTTCTTTTAGTTTGAAAGCACATTCGGCACATATACACCATTTTCGGTACAATTACAGCTTAACCAAACAAATTTTCCAGGAATTATTTTCCTTCTTTTAGTTGTAACAACCAAGTGCAGACGGACCCATCTGAGCCTGGCTAGCGTCTATTTGTTCTCTCGATTGATGTACATAAGTTTTACATATAAGTAGTAGACCTCCAGCAGGTAAATCAAAATGTTGGCTACATGGGCGTACAAAAATGAGCTCCAGTTAGTGGTGGCAGGTTGGTCCGGTACTTACGACAGGGGTTGACGCCTTGCCTAAAATATTGTTTGGCCTCGAAAGGTCCCTCCAGTTTGAACAGAGATTAACGTATTAAAGAAGGCCGATTCCCTTCGTATTTTCGTACTGTCAAACAGATTCGATGTAATGTGATATGTGTAATAAAATGTGCATACTAATTTTTAGGTACATTCGTCTGCGTTTAAGTACATTTTTTTTAGTGAAATTAAGTATAATTTGAAAATTTCATTTTCCATCCCTGCTTGTCATTGCCTCCACTGCCGGCCACGAATGTTGCTACCACACAACAAGCGCACCACCAGCTGAAAAAACCAGCGCACATGCAAGCAAACAGTAAGTACGAATAGACAGAGTCAAACTACCAACGTGCCATACGCTCAGTCGGCAAGTCGTAATACCATTCACCACTCGTCTTGTGTTGCTTTATTACTGGGCCGGTGAGTAATCGCAGCGAGTGGTGTCAGAAAGGCAACAAACAGTAAAATTCAATTGAAATTTTTACACGCCACCAACACCAGCGAAAGGAGCTACACATACATATGCAACTGTGCAACCGGCAAAATCGGAATATGGACAATTGCAAGTACGGGTACACACTAATGTTATACAGAGCTTCCCATTAGGTCGACAGTTAGTAACAATTATGAATACTTTCCACTTCATTTCTCATCTGCAGAGCGTAACAACTTTCATGATTATTTTGCATGACCAAAGCTTTTTAACGTTTTTTGAGAACGCAACATGTAAAGCGGTAAGTACTTATTTTTATTTTTATTTACATTTATTTTAACTATTTTGTAGAAAATAGTACAATTTCAACATATTAATCTATAGCCGCATATTGTCGGAAAGATGGATGTTGAATAAGTATGGACATTCGCTTTTTCCGACTGCCTTGCAAGGTTGCATTTGAGGAGTATAGAGAAAGAGGAAATAATTTGATCCCCTTTTGTGAAAAAGTAGTAAAAAAACAGGCAGAAATGCGTTTTGATTTATATAATTAGGGGATTCACAAGATGTTTTAAGCGTTGCAAAATCTTAAAATCGTAAAATTTTACAATGGTTTAAAAATTTTGTTGCTGTCTTGCATAGTCACATAAATATATTAAAATACTCAGTGAGAGGGGAGACCAGTATGTTTGCTTGTATATATTATATAAAAAAGCATTGTGCGGAGGATGCATCGGACTAGGCCGTCAAATTATTACTTAGGAAAGTTGTATTACATGGCAGTTGAGAAGTGCATGTGCACAAATTTCATAAATATAATGAAAGAAATTGTTGCACATGCGGCATTACATAGCATGCATTTAGGCGCAGGTGTTAGCCATCGCGCCTAAACATATTTTTTATTTACTTAAAACGGCTGATTGATTGAGAGTTATTTATTACATTATAGTTATAAAGGGCTGTTCACAACTGTGGTAATTTTCCAATTTTCCCTTACGACTTATAACTTTTAAGAGACTATTGTGAATCCCCAAAATGTGTTTTCGGAATTTTGCTATTTCGTATTAAATATGAATTAAATATTTTCACTGCTCTACTCAATGGAGAAAGAATGGAAATTGTATGGTCTATTAAAGATGCTATAATATAAATTAAAAATAAACTAATGAAGTATGGCAATAGCTTTATTCACATAAAATTCTAATTAAGGAAAATCTTTTAAACAAATATTCCCAAACATTCAGAATAAACCATGGTTTCATGAAAATTCCAATAAAATGTCACCGGTAGTAATTATCAAATTAATAGAATTTAAACAAATCCTTTATTCAAAGAAACGTAACCGAAAATTACATTTTTATAAATACAAATTGCGAGTCCTGTAATTCAGTTAAAGATACTGAACACATACCCCCTTATTCATAAAAAATAAAATAGGATTAAAGTGACATTTTCATTAATTTTTCAATTTATAAACCTTTTTTAAAGCTCTTTTATTTTTTATGAATAAGGGGGTTAATCTTTAAATGTAAAAAATATAATGCTCGTCACAATTACCTAAACAATTTTCTCACTAATTGAATGAATAAAGTGTGCGCACGTTTGCGGATTCGAAGTAACAGCCGAATTCGCTTCGCTTAAAATGTTAACGAAAACATACGGTGAAAATGGCAACAGTGTTGCCTGTTGAACTTCTTATGTACTTTAGTACTTAGTACTTTCTATAAATTTAAAAAGAAGGCAACACAGGCTAAGGCAGCGAACGGGAGCGAGACAATTGCCAGGTTATCTAACCTTCTATTATTGAATCATGACTATATGCGGGCATAAATAACATTCGCAGCACCTAAAAAATTGCCTAGTGGGTTATGCCACCAACTTTCATACACATATGCAAGGAGGTGCATACATCCAAACAAAGACGATCATGCGCATTTTGCATTAAATTTTAGAATATTATTAGGGGATTCACAAGATGTCGTAAGCGTCGTAAAGTGGTAAAAGTTTTCAATGTAAAATAACGGTTTTCAATGTATAATAACGGTTAAAATGGTTTTAGGGGATTCTTTGCGTATAAGAGCTAATTATAAATTTTCTATCAGTTTATAAGCATAATAGCGTAGTTATAAATCCTCTAAAAGCAACCGTTATTTGACATTAAAAAATTATACGACTTTAAGACTTTACGACATCTTGTGAATACTCTAAATCAGCGTTTGAAATTGCTTTCATTTTTTTATTTCATTTGCTTCGACTTTGCTGTGGCTGTAAGAATTTTGAAAGCCAACAGCAAAGCGAAAGTATAAACAAAAACACGAAGCTGGACTGTTGATTTGCTGCCAAGATAGTAGCAGCGCGACAGTAAAGCGACAGCATTACGACGAAAATATGCAATTGGACTGTTGCTGTGCTGTGAAGACCTTCACAGCACGAAAGCAAAGCAAAGCAACAGCAAGAGGAATTTCGACTGTTGCTGTGCTGTGAAGATCTTCGCAGTTCTCAACGACTGCCATATGTAAATATGTATGTATGTAAACATTTCCTCATGTCTTTCATCACACAAATACATATGTATGTATGTAGATATTAACTTGCAATGCCCCTAGTTAAATATACAAGCCAAGATAACTTTTCTTATCTAATATTATTATTTAGGCAAAAATCACCTAAGCATATTTATGGAATTAGCTTAGCGATATAAATTTCTATTATATTTCATTTCAAATTTACTATCCCAATGTCTATATTATTACGGTCAATTATCGCAACTTACTAACCAACTACGTTCGTAAAGCAACAGCAGTAATGATATAAAACTGTGCTGTACTGTGCTGTTACATAACTTCGGCAGTTAAAGCGACAGCACATAAAAAGCGAATAGAGACTGCGCTGTGGCTGAACTGTTCGCAATTTCGTAGCCAAAGCAACAGAACAGCAAACTGAAACCAACATTTCAGCTGTGCTGTGGTTTTGCTTTGGATATGTGCGCAGCAAATCAAAGTCACAAAAGTTTCAAAAGGAAATAATTGCTTTCGCAGCACAACAACAGCAGGTTTTTTAGTGCTGTTGCTGCTATGCTGACAGTTTTTCAAACACTGGTAAGAACAATTTAGATTGAAATTAATACAACGATTAATGAAAAGTTGAATATGTAAATGAAGAAAGGAATAAAGAAAACGATAATAATAATAATAAAGATTCGTAAAGATAAAGACAAAATTCAAATATTGAATACATTGGCAAAGCAGGGGGTGAATATGTAAATAGATGCACAAAAGATTGAAGATACAGATTAGGATGAAGGTAAAGGTAAAGATAAAGATAAAGATCTGAGCTCACCACACATAAATTCAACATACCTTATCTCCCCACACCTAAATCCACCACTACTTAACCCACCTCACTTAAACTCACCACACCCAAATTAACAACACCTTAATTCACCACACCTTAATTCACCACATCCCAACCCACCACAGCTAAATTCACCACACTTCAACCCACCACACCTTTTAAGCTCACCATACTTGAAGTCTCCACCCACCACACCCAATTTCACCACACCGCAACTCACCACATCCAATTTCACCACATGGAAAGATATCACTTGATATTGCGTCAATGACATAACATCATTTGGCATAGCGTGACATGACATCCTTTCACAACACATCACATTGCATTACCTGATATTTTTCCAGAATTAGGCTTGAGGCGCAATAGGTCACAACTTCGCTCATCTACATTAAATAAATTAAAATAAAATAACATAAATTAAAATATAATAAAATTAAATAAAAAAAAAATAAAATAAAATAAATCTATACATATAAATACGCCACACTAAAACTTTGAACCCCTTTCCGATTTCAATGAAGCATGCACCGTTATTAAGGAATTCACTTCCCCTAATGCAGATATATGAACTTAGATATATAGGGGGCGTGGCATATGACCTGTAGCCTAAAATTTTAAAATCACTATGTGGATCTCTAAAACCAATTATGCTGAGGTGTTGGAAATGGCAAAGATACAAACAATGAAAATACCGTACTTACGGTGAAAAGTAGTAGGTATTGGAAAGGAGGGTGCACCTCCCATACAAACTGAAATTCTCATATCGCTTATCTCGGGAGCCGCTTATGGCTACTGGCAAATTGTTGCAAGTTAAAATTTTTCCAGTAAACATTTGCAACTTCTCCTCCAAGTGAACTGTCACTTTGCTCTCTCAATTTCCCATAGTTTTTGAAAATGGTTACAAATTATTTGCTGCATGAACACGCAGTATGCTATACATCCATACAATACTATTTGCGAAACATACATATGTATGTATATATGTGTTTCTGCAAATATTTATCGTTAGAAGTATTTAAAGCTTGCTTTAAAATTTCTCACCCCAGCCAAGTTAATCGAGCGAAGTGTAAAAAGTAATTAAAACTGAAGGAGTGAAATGAGAAAAAGGCACTTGATTTTAATGCAGCCTAAGAGAAATTTAAGGTGGTTGATAAAGACAAACACACAGCCAAACATGCAACGAACACTAACACAGCGCCATTTAAATTAGCACGTTCAGGCTAAAAATCGCTTAAAGTGCAGCCAGACGTGGCAATGCAAATACTTTTCCACCGCGTTTTGCTAGCAAATTAAGAATTAAGAAAGTGAAATTAAGCTTTGCTATAGTGAACAGCCGAAGGTAATTTTTCGGAAATAAAAATTGGAAGGTGTGACTGCAACTTCAAGAAGGAAAATTGCTTTTAAAGATTAAACTCAACTCTATTCTAATTTTTTCTGAAAGTCATGTAAAAATTGCATTTTTCTCTGTAACACATTTTTGCAAATTTGTGAAAATATAGAAAAAAAATTTTTTGAATAAATATTCAAATATGGATTTTCGGAAATTAAAAACTTTTCTTAAAAGTCAATTTAAATGCTCCTGCAATTAATTTTCGAAGTTTTTTTATTTGGCCGACTTTACTGAAATTACGTCTGTCGGTACTTTTAGCGTTGCTACGAACAACACCACTGTGTCGTACATAAGTATTTAGCAAATATGTATCAAATCAGTACAAACCTTATTGCAAGTATCATCATCCCTTTGAATTTAAGCGTGTCAACATCATTGCCCTTCGCAAAGAGAATTTAATATCCTTTAATGCCGTTCATATGTTAGGCAAAAGAGTGTTTTCGTTTAAGTTTTTCGTGTTGTTGCTATTCAATTTATTGGAAAAAGACCGTAAACGCTTGAAGCTATTTTGACACAATTAAATAATGCAAATCTTATTCACATTACACTTTTGATGGGCCTTTATTAATTAAACTCTCATTTAGAATTCAACGCTTGTAATTTGCTGCCCTTGTTTTAGGCTTTGAATGTTATGCAAAGAATTAAATTTTATTATCCTTAAATGATTGAAGTCATTTAAGTAAATAAAGTAATTTTTATATTTTTTGGAGAATAAGTAGGTATGTAGACAAAATTAAACGTTTTTAAAAACTTTCTGCTAACATATTTAGTTGAATGGTATTAGGACTTGTTAAAAATCTTCCGCTAGCATAAGTGAAATAACTATACCAATCGAAAAATTTTACAATGTTTAGCGCGTTCACGCGGATTCCTTGATCTATTTTGGCTTGAAATTCAGTTTGCCAAAGATTTGAAGTGCATTGTCAGCAGAGCATTTTCTTTGTTTATTCACAAAACCTCAAAGCCGAAGTGCTTAAAAAGAAAAAAATGCATTGCTTGAAATTTTATTGTAAGCTTGAAAGCTGCATATTTGGCAGAAAAATTTAATTAAATATGTTCCTGTATATAAAAATGTATCGTGATTTGTTCGGATGCTTACAAATCGAAAACGGCTTTACCGATTAGAATAATTATTTTTATACCTTTC
>JAPVRG010264336.1:0-13309 GCA_029783565.1 Rhagoletis cerasi
AATTTTTCCCATCGCAGCGATTTGCTTCCGAAATTTCGTAAAAGAATCGAGGTGTTCACAGTAAATTTCAGTTTAGAAAATTCGGTAAATAATCGGAAAGGAAATATTTACTTCTTTACGAATTATTTAAAATTTCTCTACTATTCAGAATTATCTGAAGGCATGGATTGCTGGGTAATTTCACATGTACATACATATGTATGTAAACCGCTAAGTTCATATAAGACTATGCTAACACAAACTATTAAAAAAATACTTATACATACACTTATATAAAAAAGCAGGTGATACGATTTTATTCCATTTAGCTAATTTGATATTTTGAAGTACTTAAATGTTTGAATTTACATAACTTTTTTTAACTATTGTTGTTGCTTCTGCACTAGTTTAATCCATGCGCAGTAATGCCCAGCTGGACAAAATGTATTCAAGTATCTAAGTGACTTCCTCTCGAAATACTTTTCTTATACACATACAAAGTTTCTACAAACACACATATGTATATATTTCTCAAATCACTACACCATAACCTTTTCACTACTTTGCAGATTAAAACTTTTCAAAATCAACGTTTTTACTTGATTCTTATACTCTTTTGCACTTTTCGCATAAACTTTGCTTAAAAACTAGCAGCAGCAGCACCCATATGTACACAGTTGATAACTCCATATTAATACTTAGTTTCGGATGTACAAACACACTATTTTTTGAAACTATCTACACACCGGCTATTTAGCTAAAAGCAATTCGTGTAAAAGTTGTTACTATAAATATTTTATCTGCTAGATTTATTTTGAATGCATTTAAGCTCAGCAAAATTTAATAATGCAAAAGCTATAAGCACATAAGCGGAAATTTATAAACACATGCCCCCGAATATATAAATATATATATCGGCTGCTCCATTCCAAAACACAGTATCCAACATTTTCTCTGAAAATCGGGTTTTTATAATTTGGGATATACTGTGTTTAGACGCAATTTTTAACTAGGCCTATTTGTTGATAGCTGCAATATTTTCGGAGATACGACAGTTCTAAAACCTAGTATCTACAGCCTACAGAGGCCAAATAAAAAACTAAATCACTTTTTTCTCACAATTTTATTTTTAGCACATACTGTGTTTTGGAATGGAGCAGCCGATATGTTCATACATACATATATACATATGTATGTACATATGTGGATATATTAGAATAGGAATATTTAAAAAAAACACCCTGTATGCATGCTGAGTGGGTGGCAGAATTAAAATTACATATTTTAAATGAGAGATTATGGGCAGTTTGTGTGTGTTTTTGTATGCATTTGTATTTAAGTTTCATCCTTTGGTTAATGTGAGTGTAAATTTAGAAGTGCATAAATAAATAATTAAAAATGGTTTTTAATTATCGAAATTACAAGCACACACGGCATAGTTATGTGTGTACATATTTTAACATTTTGAAGGGAGTGAGTAGCTGCGTTTTATTTTACGCTGGGAGTTTAATGAAAACCGTTAGTGGCATTTGAAGTTAAAAAAAAATAGAGCAGAACTAAGATAAGGTTGGTTTATCAAACGGTTTTAATAACTCCTTTATAATTTCGTGAAAAACGCTTTTTCAGTGAGTTTGATTAGAACATAACTTCACATTAGAATATATGTATATATCTACATACATCTCAATACTCTTATATAAATGCATATACATACTAGACAATCTGTCATTAAGCTTTAAGATCGCTCTGAATCAAATTTTTATCAGAGCTTTCCAGATACATCAAAAATTTATTAAAAACAAACACAATATACCCTCAGATAACAGCGATCCTGAAACGGTTACATTTTGAATTGCCACCCAAACATTTGTTCCCAAAGAACGCCAAGAAGCGAAAGCATACGATAGTGATTTGGAAAGGGTTGGTAACCGGAAATTATTTTTAATCTCCTGATTTTACAAACCAAATTCAAAAAACTATTAATGAAAGCCTTTTTAACTCTACAGGTAGGCTAAACTAGAAATGAAAGTCAAAGTTATCTACTCCGACGGACCTGGGTTTGTTCCCAGCAACGTCTAAGCTAGAAAACGGGGACCGCTCCTCGACAAACAATGGCAAAGCTCTGAGTGTATTTGTGCTTTGAAAAAGCTTCCCATAAAAACCATTTTCCGTTCTACGAAGCCCCTCCTTCTGGGCCCTTTTGATCTTTAATAGTTTTATAGACTATATATAGAGCAAAATGTTACAGTATTTGGTCTTCAATATTGCGCAAGTAAACCATTATAAAACTCTTATAAAACTTTGTGCGTTATCCCGGAACCTGTAGATATACAAATATAGCTCAGTGCACAGGAAAAGTGAAGGAGAAAAGGACTACATGACATCATGTATCAATTTGCATAAAAGTTTCCAGGGTATAATCGCAGAAAAAAAGTAACATTAAGAACATAAGGCCTGGCAATAGTACATGCATGCATATGTGGCTAAAAAATGACAGAAGGTGGAAGTGGTCGTGCACTTTAAAGAATTATACAATAGGCAGACGTTAGCCATTAGCAGGCAGAGGTTTTGTTTAGTTCCACATTCGAACGGAAGCAGCTCATTTCGAATATGTATGTATAGAAGTGCTAAAAGGAATCAAGGCATTGCAACAAAGAATATTTTAATAGGCCGGAAACCAATGGAAACTGTACACCCAATGCAAATTCGGCACAAGCATTCAAGACAGAAATCGTTATTCACCCCACAGTATGAGAAATTATAGCAACTCTCAGAAAGGGTCCACAAATATGCTTAGTTCCTTATAAGTCTATTAAAAGCTTGAACTTTATCTGGTACCGCTACGCTTCAAACCTGCAGATTAATTTGCTATTATTATGGCAGGACTAATCACAAAGGTTTGCCCTTACCTGGCTATCGGAAAAACTTCTCTGCAAAAGGGCATAGAAAAGATAAATACTTGGCGAATTTCCTAAACATTATCTTCACAAATGCTATGCGGAACACAACGCACCGGTTCTCTTAAGCACATTTAAGGATTTACAAATAACTTGGGAGGTATGTAGTAATTTACGGAAATCTACCGAAATTTTACTTTTCAACTCAACTATGATAAACTTAAATGATAGAAGCATAAATGGCTTAAAGCCTTCTATAATTTCCGCGCAATCTTTAGCATTTTACCACAATATGCGTACCACAAAAATTGTGGAAATTAAACTAGGAGATGCGGCATAGAGTTAGATAAAACTGTGCCAAGTTCCATTACGCAATATGTATAACGTTTTAGACTTTTAGCGTATAAGAGGCAGAAGAATACATAACTACACAAGTAAGTTTTAATGCAAGTGCACAATGCTATTGTCAGACAAATAATGCATACACCCGCACCCATACGAACACACATTCTCAACTGCATGGGGCTGGCTAAACATGCGGCCTTGTAAGCCTACCGCGAATAATTTGCTCTTGCCAAGCAAGTAAACAAAAATGTAGTACGACAACAACGAGTATGTATGGATGCAACAAAATAGCAACAATGATACAAACACACAAACAATATACATACAAGCAGTGGCTATTATCCTGGTTTGTAGGCAACGCGTAGGCATATTATCCTAGTTTTTGTGTAGCTTTTCGAGGACTCACGCTTATATTCCTTCACACATCTACAAAAATATGCTGTATATATATATACATATGTTTATATATATGTATATGTAGGTACTTATATATATGGATTCACGTGCGTGCACAACCACGCTACGTCAATTAGACAGAACAATTACATTGCCTTTGTGGTGAAAAGCACTAAATTCTAGTTGTTAACTACAACGAAATGCAGTCAAATGGAGGCGCGTGTGTGGGTTCCTAATGAGATCCTCATGCAATCATGTACATACTTAGGATTGCGGTTATAAAAGGAAGCAAAAAACATGCATATGTATATGAAATTTTAAACGATATTTGGTGTAATAGTGTCATTGCATTAAATTGACGCTTATACGCGGCGAGATATTGACAGGTCATTGCGCAAGCGGACAAGCGATGAAATTGTACTATCTCTATTATTATCAACAAGGGATGCAGGAAGAGCATACGATTGGTTGGCTGCATATTTGCTTGGCATTTGGAATTTCGAATATCTGTTTTGATAGCAGTGGACTTGGAATAAACGATTTCCGCTTAGCGGTGCATTATTATAACAGCAAGAAATGGTACAAACATATATACATATCAATGCATAGTGGGCCAATTGGATAAATGGGACGTTCAGCAAAATTATTTGTGAGCTTAACAGAGTTTAATGTGAGTTCAATGGCAAAGTAGATTCTTAAAGTTTTAACAAATATTTTCCTCTGAAGAAAGTAGAAAAAAGAGGTAGAAAATCAATAACTGGTAAAGGCGGCCTATGACTATCAGGATTTGAAAGACTTGCCGATATGAATGGAAGATACGAAATAGTTAAAAAAGGAAAATTTCACCTGAAAGTTTTTTAAAAAAAATCGGGTTTTATTTATTAGGAACGCTTGGTGAGGTGGCACAACTACTGCACCTTTGAAAAAATCAAACATCTTCGGAAAGTTGTTGTTTTTCTAGATCAAGTCATTTGCCGCTTTTATCGGGAAAAACGATCCTTAATAACTCCTTTGCTGAATCAGTCAATAGAATATTGCCGTATGATTTTTCAAACTTTACTAAACTTCGTATCCGAGGTTTTTGGACGACGGAATATTAAATTTAGAATATTTTTTGTTAGTTAAGAAAATTATTTGGTCAATGTAACCCAAAAAAAATTTTACTTTCTTTGACGAAAAAACTATCTATATTTCCCTTCCACGTAAGGTCATATACTCGTATTTCTAGATTCAGGAGGAATCAGTTAAATTTCCACGGCTGGTAACAGTTCTCACTAATGCTATACAAATACAAGGCTAATTAGTTGCTTTTCTTATCTTTTAAGAGCAGCTTGAGCTTTCTTTAAAGGAAAATTGGTAAATTCAATCTTGAAACTGGAAGAAGGGCTGAGGCTCTTATATAGGCAGATTTCAGTAAAATTTTTCTGAACAATTCACTTATGGTATAAGCTGCGGACTAATCTAAATAGGTGTATTTTGTAGATTTGTAAATTATCCTAGCAAAACTTTAATTGTCTTTTCTCAGATTATTATACTTCAAGCTCTTACAAGTGGTGCTTCTATGACAAATAAGCTATTGAAGTATTTATCTGTCTCAAAATCTTCCAGAAAAATAACTCATCGCCGTCCAATGCATGAGGAAAAAATGTTTACCAATTTTTGTTATTTTGAGTAATAAGAACCAAGTAGTTTTTGATTTTTTATTTTCTAGTGACATTTAGAAGTCCCAAAAGTCAACCAAAAAGTTGCTCAAAAATTTAAAAAAGACTCGGATGAGTCCCAATAGGTTCCCAAGGAATTCCGATAATTTAGGAGAGCATCCTGAAAGAACTCGAAAAATAACGCAAGTGTTTCAAAAAGTCAAAAAAAAAAATCCCAAAAGAATCGGATGAGTCCCGAAAAGTTCCCAAAAAGTCCGATAAATTCCGCACGAATCCTAAAAGAACCTGAAAAGTAACACAAACATTTTAAAAAGTTACAGAAATGCCCAAAAAGCCCGAGCAAACCCAATACCGAAAGGTTCTGCAAAAATCCCGATAAGTTACGAAATAATCCGGAAAGAACTCGAAAATAACGCAAGCATTTCAAAAAGTCACGAAAAAGTCCAAAAAGTCCCGAGAAAAGCCAATCGTTACTTTATGATCAAGAAAAGCTTAGTAAAAGTTCCAAAAATACGCCAAGTGAAAAAAGAAGAACCCTAAAAAAAATCAATGCAGAAACAATGCTACCACCATTTGCATAGTAATATTTGCTATGTTTGCTAACATTGAAGTTTGTTGCGAATGCAAATTATTTTGCGCTGCATTACGCCGCACAGCGAACGCATTATGCGCAATTGTGGGCAATTTCGCGGTCTAACTACGCTCGCTAGATGCACATCGATGAGTGGGTTAGAGGGTTGTATGTGCAGGCAGGAAAATAGTCTTTAGCCCCATAAATGCGACTACCACGCTTTTGCGGTCGTTTCACTACACACAAACGCATGTACATATAAACTTTTCCAAAATACATATGAACATTAGGCTGCATCACCCTCAATAAAAAAAAAAAAAATAGGTACTATTTTTCATCGGATTTATAAAATATATTATATTTAAAGATGTACGCCAAAATATTTCGGAAAAATATTAAGATTTAAGTGAGCTGGACCAATTTGAAAATACATCCAAAAATCGAGATTTTTATAAATAAAATTAGTTTCTAAAAATATTTTTCCAAAAAATAACCTCGGATGATAGAAAAGCTTGAGCTCAAAAGACCTGCATAACAATGTTTAGAAACTTTGTCAACAGAATCAAAATAATGAGATTTTTGATGCTTTTTTTCAAATCGGTCCAGCTCATGTAAATCTTAATATTTTTTCGAAATATTTTGGCAGAAGTCTTAAAATATAATACACTTTACAGTTCCGATGGAAAAGCCGCAACTTTTTATTTTGGTGATGCACCCTAATGTACATACATTAGACCTATTTGGTCCCCATACGATAGCAAAAACTGTGCGATTGCCTCTTCTAGTTTAAAGGCTTATTTGAGAGGATTTTAGGGTCATACAAATTTTCGTTCTTGGCGAGTCTTAAAAACATCCAAATTCGAGTTTTCTTTATAACCGTTTTATTTATTACTCGACTCCAAAGTGTGATATATTGTTGAAAATATAATTTTAACCTCCTTAACCTTCTGAGTTCAAATAACTCAATTTCTACCACTTTAAGTACAACTTTTCTCTTCATAAAATTAAACATTTTAGTAAGCGATGAATTTTATTCCCTTGGAACCGTAAAATTATACCAATAAACAGAAAATTTACAGCGACTTTAAATTTCTGTTTCAACCAGACTAAATGTTAAGCTGCATTAACATGAGGTGATTTTTTGTCACGCGCCTGCAAAAGTTGACCTTCTGTTTACTTTGAGGTAAGCGATTTTTGAATCACTATTTACACGAGCGATTTTTGTTGAACAATGCTGAATCACTTAGAAAATCGGCTCATGTAAATGCAGCTTTACTAATGATAGATAATTCACAAGCCTTGGCATGCTATAAATTTTGGCTGGCATGCAAGTAATCAATCAGGCTTGTGATTGGTGGTGAATTTTGTTAATTTATTTGAGTGCATTATTACAATAGTCATAAATCAAAGCTCAACGCCAAAAGACGTACACTTGATTACTAGCCTGTCTGCCTAAGCCACTCTGAAGCTAATTTTCGCGACCCAGTCTAATGTACCGACGTGGCGTATACGCAACTACTCATAAAACGAGCATAGTCACAACCACGCTGTTGTATGAGTAAAATGTTATACAATTTGCTTGCGATATTATGTATAAAAATTATAAATTTAAACTAACTAAATGCATTCAGCAAGCTTATTTGTGTAAATATTTATTCTTTTCTTTCTCTTTTTTTAATATTTTGTGCTTGTCAGTGTGCTGCTTAAAACTGTAATCCTTATATATGCTTAAAACGATATAGAAATTCAAGTGAGTTACCTATGAAAGAAGTTTTGTTTGGCGTGTACATATTGTTGTTGTTGTTTTTTATTTATTTGCAAAGTGTTACAGTTGTGTACGAGTATGTTCGGTGTTGTAGTAGCCCAACAAACAATAGGTAGACAGTATGTTTGTATATTGTTGTCCAAATAAATGTACAAACGCATATATTTGTGATTGTTTAGAAACAAAACAAAAAAGTAGAAAGAAAAAACGGAAAGCGTTAGAAAAATTGCTTATAATAGTGACATAGCAATTGTTGTTTGTGTGTGTTTTTTTCCTCGTTTTTCATTTTACAATTTATTATTTACGTTTTATGCATTCATGCTATCAGCATTTTGTGCAGTGCTTGATATTTTCGTCGTTTGCTGTTGTTATTGCTTTATTGTCGTGCAAATGTCATGCAATGCCATGCAATTGTGCACGCGTTGGTGGTGGTGAGTGAGGGTCGGGGTTGGGTCGCTTGCACCAACCAATTGCTCTGTCTATTTGACATCACTTTGGCTTCGGTTGTTGGGTTGTTGGATGGCAGCATGCGCCCGCGGATGTGCTATTATTTGCTAACTGGCGCGCAAATATTATTCTTTGCATATTTACTTATTTTTTTATTTTCAAAAGTTTTCTGCCTAGATTTAGTTATTGGTGAAGGGGATGCTGGGTTTTCTCTCGCTTGCAAATTTTCATTTTCATTTCCATTTCCATTTAAACTTTTTATATTTAAAATTTTGCTATCGCAATTTGTAAAAATCTATGTATACAAACGTAAATATACGCAGACTGTATACTGCCATTTAATTTTTTGGTTTTGAAAAGTGCAACTTAAATGACCCGAAAATTGATTTAAACCACGCAGCACTAAAAGAAAAGTGGCTGCAGAAAAACTCGCAATCTCTGGTGTGCGTATAAAGTTTTAAAGCGAAAATTGCAAAAAATGAAATGGAAATTTAAAAATTGCCGTCAGTGTAAGAGACAGTAAAAAGTTGCGTTAAATAAATGGAAGTACGCAATGCAAATGCGAGATCGGTGGAGCAGTGAAATAAAAATAATAAAATCATTAAGTTGAGAAAAACTGTATCTGAAAGTAATTCACAGGCAACTAAATATTGGGAAAACAAAAGAAAAATTTAAAAGAAAATAGTTGCAGAGGTATTTTTCCTCATTTCGAGGGCCGACCGGCAGCACTCTGGCGTTTTTCAGTGCCAAGTAATAGAAGGGTTCCAGAGTAAACGTACAAAAGCGGAATAGCGCAGAATTAGTTATACATATAATTTCCTCTAGAATATTAATTCAACGGATATCTAATAGGGCATTTGATCGGTTGAAATTTCATAAAAGCCTCTCAAACCTCATTTTATATAATTGTTATAAAATAAGACTGACCGAAGAAAAGAATTTTCTAATGATCAAAAAATAGTCTGTGAGTAGGCGGCAAACAACTCAAATATAACCTAGGTGAAAGAAATGTACTTGAGATTACTTATTTGACAATTTTTTGGTCTGACAATGTCTGCGGGTACCACTAACACTATAAGGCAAAATCAACTTTTTTGTGGGTATTGGACCAAACCAATTTTTTTAAGAGATTTAGTCATAAGTAAAGAAGTTATTTCTCCGTTTTTCGAAGTTGGCCTCCGAAATCGAGATATGGGCCTTCGAAGTTCGAAATTGGACTTTGGTTAAAAATTATTGTATGTAAATAACTAAAAAAGTAAAAATATGGGCATGATCCGCCTTTTCCTTTTATTTACATGGTATATAATTATTTAAATGCAAAATTATATTACAGATGCTATAAGGGGTCAAAAGTTAGAGCTTCGAAAAATTAAAAACCTTATATTTCAAAAACTTTTGACCCGATTCTTAATAAATGGGTATCGTTGTAGAGAAGAATAAACACCCATTCTTCTGATATGCTTATTTATATACTTTGTGTCTAAAAATAATTATAAGTATCTATGTACTTGTGTATAACCACCCACCACAAGTTGGAGTTTGGCTTCATTGGGCTTATAATGGTGAACAATTCCCCAGAGTCCGCGCGAGTTCTAAGCAGTCTAAGAAATTTAGACAGGTTTTTCAAACAACATATTAAATCATTAACACACTAATCTTATCCGTTTTGTTCCATTTATTAAAAATCGAGATTAGTAAGGGGTTCCTGAAGATCATAAACTGAAAAACCCCTTGCATTCTAAAGAATTTTTACCAATTTATAAAGATACACAATATGCTAAGATAACCTATCCTCAATCTGATCTCTAACGACCTATACCTGAAAGAAGTGACTATAAAATCGGCAGTCAGGCTCAAGGAGTCGGGGCTGTGGGAGACTTGGCACTTTGATCAGTTAGTAAAGATGACAGACTAAGTTTATGTAATAGCTAATCTTGAATTCAACTGTTACGTATAAAATCTCCGATCCGCTTGAGGCCAGAGGTTTTTAGAATAGAAGCAGCCATTACTAGGCGAGGATAGTGTAAGGAGACATGCGTCAAAAATAGAACTTCCCTTTAATAGAGCTTGCCAGAGCTGTCAGAAAGAAGCTACCGATAAATTGTGCAGCTGTCCGATAGAAGGCACCGAAGAAAGTATTTAGCGGATCTGTTAGGAACTAGTATAAGCGCAGTCGGTAAACTCGTTAGAGAATATAAATAGTTCGACCAACCGATTTAGGATTCATTTCGATAAAACTCACTTCCCACGAGAACTATACCGAAATTGCGAAAAAATACGCAAATTTAATCCTATATATCTCATAAGTGGTTATGTAGAACTGAATCATTTTATAATTTTTCCGACTATACTCCACCATCCACCGTATTCTCAAGTATTGATTTATTAATTTTGTCTATGTACTTATAGCTCACTCAGGAGGATGGTTCCATGCGCAGCAGTCCACGTAAGTGGGAAAAGCTTTCGACTGCCATTCACTTGGGGATGACCAGAAAAGATTCTTGTGCATACGGTTCAAATCGCAGCTCACAACGTCCGGATATTTATATCCACGTATCCTCTGGGTAGCGACCAAACATCCGTATGGGAGCGAGCTAAAGTGAGAAGGCGTAAAACTTCGCGTGCGCAGGGATTGGGTCCCGCCACGTTAAAACCCTGCCCAATGAAAAATTCAAACATGCCTCGGAAGAGAGCCCCCTTTTTTTTATCACGAGTTATAGCCCACTCTACAGTGGAGTTAAAACTTTGTAGAACTGCGAATTTAAAACTACACACTTCTATTAATTTGGACACCAGAAAAATCGGGGTTCATTTAATATGGGCAGCTATAATATGAAATAACTTCGATAAAATCAACTGTTACGTTTAACGTCAAAATAAAATGTCTACAGAAAGTGCTTTAAAACTGAGAGAAGGTGGTAGTTACAGGAGTTGAGCAAAACTTGAGTGTCAGGTTAAAACAATGTCTCTTACTCAACTTGAAAAAAAAAAAATTGTTTCTAGTATTGAAAGATTGACTGGAAAATTATAAAGGTCAAATACTGAGAAAATAATTTTGACAGCATCAAAACCTTTGTCCGGTCGACTTGTGCTGGTAACAGCGAAATTTCTCTTAGAAAGGTTTTTTTTGGGTAAAACCGAGGAGCTCCCTGGTGTGTTCTCAAACAGATTCCGACCTTATAACAAATATGTGCTGCTTAGATATTCTCAATTTTAAAGGCTGATTTCCGTTGAATGTGAAACACAAAAATATCCGAAAATGGCTTCGAATAGTAAGAAATTTGTATATCGTCCAAATACAAATTATTTCAGAAAAATTGACACCAACAGCCGGGCTCCCATTTTCAATTACTTTTGCGTTTTGCGTTTTCGTAAAAATCGAACGGTTTTATTTTTGAGTGCTCCTCACTTTTTGCTCGCAACTTTTTGTTATCGATAAGTTCCATTCCTCACTTTGTTTCTGGTATTACATACCGATTATTTGGCAAAGTTAATCGATTTATCGACTGAATCAAATCTCAAACAGTTGTTGCTTCGGCAATTTTTCTGAAGAAAAATTTAAGGTGTGGTCCGTAAATATTTAATTAAAAAATAAATTAGACCTAATTTTTATGTTTAAGTACGGGAAAGGTATCTTAATAGTTTCTTTAAATAAATAAAAAGTGTCCAAGCTTTTAAAAATCGGTTACTTAAGCGTTCGACATCATTTACTTTTCATCCCAGTAAGTCTAATCCTAAACTTGATTTGAAACCGCGAAATTTTTGCGATATACGATTGTGAGAGCGCGCAATTCTGCGGTTTTGAAAGTAAAACGCAAAATTTGTGCGATTTTGGAAATGGGAGCCTGGCTGCAAAAGTTCTATTGAATCTGACCTTGGATGTCTTCAGGTAATTTCCTAATTACCTTTTATTTCCAAACTATAATTAATAGAAATTCCTTATTTGGGCAACTAAGTTCCAATTCGACATTTAACCGTGGTTGCGCTTATTGGACATTTGCATCAATTATAGTTAGGAAATAAAAGAGACTGATGCTTTGTCTTGATGCATTTCTGAACACACCCCTTATGACATTTTGACTTTCCAAAAAAACAACTAGTTGGGTGAAGAATCCGCTGATACTGAAATAAAATTATTTAAGTGTTCTTTGGACTCCGAATGGAACGCTAAATGCGAAAAATAAAAGTAAAAAGCATAACCTTTTTCTTAAGCTATTATTATGCCGTTACCGCTAAATGCATTTGAAAATTTATTAGAGGAAGTGGAAATGGAATAGTAAAGGCAAACAGAAATACATAAGTAAAAGGCGAAGACCGCTGGGAAAATTGTAATTTGAAGGTATGCAGCACTCATTTGCGCCGGTTGCTTGTAAGAAAGCAAGCAAAGCCTTCTAATGGCCCGTAAAGACCAGCTGTAACAAGCGAACCTATAGCCATACACAGCGAAGACATAAGCGAAATACAAATGTAAACATAACTGGCAAAATGCATAAGGAATGAAGAACAAGCAAAAGCTCACTTGACCATGCCAACAGAGTGCCATTGGCGGGTAGACAGAAAGCAATTAGACATTGCAACTAGTTATTGTAGATGGTGTGGAATGTGTGAATGTGTCCGATAGATGGATATGAGGTGAGCGAGCTGGGAAATAGTCTGCAGGTGCTACTTTTATGCTTATTTATATTTTGCTTAGTGTGTGCTATAAATGTTGAAGGTAGAGCTTAAAATAAAATAATGTTATTTGCAATTTAAGTTGGATTGTAAAAATAAGTATGGAACTATTAATGGAAGAAACCAAAAAAATGTGAATAAATAAATAATAAACTTTCTCAAACAGCTGGAAAATTTTCACAAGTTTTTTCAAAAGTATCTTTTTTCCAAATTTATGAAGTACAATTGGGAATAAACTTAATTTATAAAATACTTCATCTCACTAAAATGAATAAAATATTTTATTTCTTTTTATTAAATTTCAGCATAGAAACTGGCACGGCTGCTGATTGATTTAGATTTTCTCTGCGCTTTTAGGTCACATGTAAGATTTTCGAAGTATTCTACCTCACTGAAAATTAAATACAAATCAAGAGAGCACATCTCCAATCGAAAGCACTTCAATAGAGAACGACCGAACCTCGATTTTTAAGGCCGAACCGAACCGAACTTCGGCCAATTTCGGCCGAAGCCGAACCGAAGCCGAACCGAACATTTTCAAGGGCCCAAGTAATAAAAAAGCAATGCATTTTTAAAA
>JAPVRG010264336.1:13329-24434 GCA_029783565.1 Rhagoletis cerasi
GTTATTGTAGATGGTGTGGAATGTGTGAATGTGTCCGATAGATGGATATGAGGTGAGCGAGCTGGGAAATAGTCTGCAGGTGCTACTTTTATGCTTTTTTATATTTTGCTTAGTGTGTGCTATAAATGTTGAAGGTAGAGCTTAAAATAAAATAATGTTATTTGCAATTTAAGTTGGGTTGTAAAAATAAGTATGGAACTGTTAATGGAAGAAACGAAAAAATATGTGAATAAATAAATAATCCCCGGTTGATATCTCGCGCATAGTATTACTTTCTCAAACAGCTGGAAAATTTTCACAAGTTTTTTCAAAAGTATCTTTTTTCCAAATTTATGAAGTACAATTGGGAATAAACTTAATTTATAAAATACTTCATCTCACTAACATTAATAAAATATTTTATTTCTTTTTATTAAATTTCAGCTTAGAAACTGGCACGTCTGCTGATAGATTCAGATTTTCTCTGCGCTTTTGGGTCGCATGAACGATTTTTAAAGTACTCTACCTCACTGAAAAATTAAATACAAATTAAGAGAGCACATCTCCAATCGAAAGCACTTCAACAACGCTAGCACTAAAACACATAAGTACACTTCAGATGCTTTTAATAATATTCAACATGGCGTATACGCAACTAAGGGAGCAGACATTTTAACGTATACCACGGCGTATACGCAACCATAATTCAATGAAATGGTCGATCGTTCCCTTTACTACCAAATACATATGTATGTATGTATGTACAATGCACATATTACATTTAATAACATTTTCTGCTATCAAAGCTGCACAAGGGACTGTCATAAATGTTGACTAAAAGGTGTTAAATTGCGGCGTCACACGAAAGAGCAACAACTAAAACTAAAATTATACAAAGGCGTAAGGTGCAGCAACAAACGCAAACGAAGTGCAGCATACAAAAAGCGCACTAAAACCAAATGAAGTGAACTCAAAACCACTCATAGTTGAAAGCAGAGTAGACGCCAGTGCCCAACAGTGCGCTTAAGCCGCAGCACAAAACCGATGTGCTTGACAAAAACAAAATAAAGTGCATATATTTGAAACTGTGTTTCACACTCAATACGCCCAAAATGGAAAAGAGGTGACATGAAAGTAATGCAAAAGCGAAATTAATACGAAACAAAAACAACAACAATGCTCAACAAGCTGAAAAGTCAGAAGAAAAAAAATCCGCCGAGAAACAAAAGCTAGAAACTGAAAGTGCACTTGTGAGCCGTTATGGCGACAAAAATAGCAATAACTGTAGTCGTACAGAGAAAAAAAAACAAGGAACAAAAGCTACATAGTAGTTGGTAGCAAAAAGATCTGTCACAAGTTTGAGGTAGCCATAAAAAGCAGCACTTTACGAAAGTACGCAAGTGCTACAGCAGCAGCGAAGCGACGTCAAGACGACAGCAAGTAATTGGCAATGGCAGTACAAACATATATGTATGTATGTATGACTTTTAAGGTGCGCGGCGGCAATATCTACATTAATTTGTTATTTATTTTTTGCAATTTTTGGAGAGTTAAGTGAAATTTAGTAATAAATACTATTTTGTAATTTTAAAATATCTAAATCGATAACGGCATTCAAAACATAGTGGGCTAGTGTTTTTAATATCAAGTTCTGCAAGTCGACTGGCAAGTTGAAAGGGACTAAAACAAAAGAAAATGACAGGTACTAGAAAATATTTTCCCCAACTTTTCGACTGATTTGAATAGAAGAAGTCCGAAAATGTGAATAAAAAGACAAAATCATAAACACAATTCTATGTACTGTAAGCTGCTTTTTCGTTAGGGCCTGCTGGGAAGAATCCGTTCAATAATTAGTTTTTGAGAAGAACGTTATTTTAAGAGGCAATCTACAAATGTTACTAGGTTCAACCGATTATTTTTTAAAAATAGATTATACACTTCAAATTCTTGGAGATTCTACTGCTACGTCTACCTTTTCCTAAAGAAACTTCGAAAATACAATGCTACACCCTTATATATGCATCAAAATTATAAACGCATCATATATTGACAAGTGCACAAAACTGTCAGCAAAAAAAAGGCCAAAAATCAACAGTAAGTCTAGCCACTTCAAACTGGCACTTTAATACACTAAAAGTATAAACAGAACCAATTCGCTGAGCGAACTTCGTCGGAAGAAAGTTCGCTGTCAAAATTAAAACACACTGGAGTATATGAGATTGCACAGAACCAAATCGACGACGAATTTCGTCTGACGAAATTCGGCGAGAATAGATTTATTTTTAATTTTGCCACTGCCGCCGGTCGACAAAATCAGCTATCAGTGATAAAATAGCTTATTTTCTTTACTTTTCGAGCAGATAATTATCAATAAGAAGGAAGAATGGGACAATTTGAGGATTCATCTTTTCGCTTTTGTATTTTTACATTTTTTATTTGTCAATCCGCTGATGCGAATTTCGTTTCGGTTCTGTTTTACTGGGCGAAATGTTGCAGCGAATGTCTCCCGACGGCATCGCTCCGCCCGACGAAATTCTCTCAGCGAATTGCTTCTGTTTATACTTTAAAATTGAAACTTGGATTTGTCCGGTTTTTGTTAAAGAAGAAACTATATTTTTATAAAAGAAGAATTAAAAAATATGTATGTGGTGCATATATAATTTTAACACAGAGTGTACTGAAATTGCTAAGTTTCCCGAGATATTTCACAAACGCTTTTAAGGTTCAAAGCGAGCTTTCATGCCAACTCAGATAAGCGTTGTATGAGCTCGTGTGACGCCACACATCGCATAATGCCCTTCAGTGACTGAGTTGCAGGCGTTTTTATCAAAACAAAATGTTTTTATTTTTATAAACAAGTCATTCTATTAAAATAAGCCTTTAATTTCTTTTTCATTTGAAGATAGGTCAACTTTGACCTTAATATAGATTTTTTTAATTAATTTGTTGTGAAATGTTTATTTTTTCTTTTCTTAATTATCCCTTTAAAAAATGATAAAAAATGTGTTCCCTTCAATTTGAATTTTGTTTTGTTATTATTAAATTTATGAATTTAGTATTTCTATTTCTCTACTTTTAAAACTTCTGAGGTAAGTCCAAGCCCTTTTTTTGAACAAATTGAAGGCATTAAAAAGAAAAAATTTTTTTTTTCTAAAGTAGCCCCAGATGCGAACATTAGTATTAAATGACAAAAAAATTATCTTCGTATTCCAGGGTTAAGAATCTTAGCAAATCTACTGAAGTAAAACGGTGAGTTAAAGCAATGACGGAGTGATGTACTCCAGCCCAAGTTTAAGTGAATAGCCAGAGGATATGGCAGACCCTACACGATAGATGCTAAGTACTTTCATCTGCAATTGTGTCCAAAGATTGAACTTTTAGGCAGCAGCAAAAACATCCAGGGTTTAGTTTGGAGCCAGCTTTTCTGCCACGTCATTGTAAGGAGGGTTGCGGTGACCCGACACTCATATTAGAGTAACCTTGAACCGACAGGCCAACTCTATTACGTACTGCCTGTACTATTTTATATATATCGATGTAATGATTTTGATTTCTAGGATCCTTAATGTTGGCTGGCTAATCGAAGATACAGTTAAATCGGCCCTAAGACGGTTTTAGGCTAGCAGGCAACCGAAATGGGCAATGGATTCTCTTTGGAGACGTTACGCTCTTTCTATTGAGAGATAGTCACATTGAGAAGCAATTTTGAGAAATATTTTCTCCTTACTTGACATATGAAAATCCAGACTTTGCGAAACCAGTAGTGATATTGAAGATGTCAGCCGAGCATTTATGGTAATTTTGAAGAAGTGGGGAAATCTTGAAAATTTCTTAGTTAAATTTAATAAGTTTAGAGCTAAATAAATTTCGCATATTATTAACTGATAAGGTATTAAGAAAATACAAACTTTCACTAATTGCCAATGAAAGATGACAAGTGGAACCAATTTTTCGTATTTCCAGAGTATTTTGGCCAACTAAATATGTCCAACCCACAAAGTCTCTAATTAACCTAAGGAGGTAAAACTTCCGGATAGTGATTATTCGAGTTATTACCGAACGCTGTCTGTTTGGAGTATACGTAACTAGATTGGGCGTACCCTGGAGGGACTACTGCAGAAATTGCATGAACGAGAATGAGGGCAAATTATAAAGAGCTTCTCTGTCATTGCCTGGCATTAGCAAAATGGAGAGAAAAAGCTCTCGGAAGTTACTTCTTCAATTTTTCTCTACAGCAACGTTGCCCACGCCATAAAACAAAAGAGCTGACCATAAAAAAAACAAAAAAAATAACCAGCTCGGGAAAGAGCTGATGAAGAGGTGGTTGTAAATTGCCGTTTTTGTATGCGGAAGGCTTTGATTTTTTAAATTTTCGCTAGCCCACTTTTTGAAGTTCTTAGAAGTATGCAGCACATCGCCAGCTTTAAAGCAAATATCTAACGAATTTCAGCTCATTGAAGCAACTTCTGCGTTGATTTCATGAAATTCCGTCGATCTTTGAGCCGCACAACACTTCAGTTCGGATTCGCTAATATTGACTTTTTAAAATTGTTGTTGTTTTCAGCCTCATCTTCTTAATTGGATCTTTTCATACCTATATGATAGAATGCAAAGAGTTATTTTTAAAAATTGTTCTTCCAACGTTATTCGCGTTTCTTCAGGGGTTCCTCAGGGAAGCCACCTTGGCCCGATTCTGTTCGTGATATTCATAAATGATATTTCTTCTGTAATAAAATATTAAAAAATTTTAATGTATGCCGATGATGTAAAACTTTTTAAATCATATTCCTCTATCGAAGAATGGTATTTTTTACAAGCAGATCTAAGCAGCGCGGTTACTTGGTGTAGTGCAAATTATACGCCACTAAACCTTAAAACCAAAAAAAAAAAAAGGTTCCGTACGTCATGCGTTCTGCGCCACTCGTGGCGGTTGGGTGGGAATGGAAGGTTAAACCGTTGGGAATTATTATAATGTAAGTTTGTAAAGTACGTATTTTCTAAGACAAAAGTAATATGTAACAATATCTTCGTCTGCTCAGATAGTCAGGCGGTACTTAAAGCGCTTGACTCAGTCCGAGCAGTATGCTCTTAACCTGGTATGGGTACCGGGGCACCAGAATGTACCAGACAACGAAAAAGCGGACGAACTTGCAAGAGAGGGCACATTCCTTCCAGTTTCGCAATCCTGGAATGGTTTAGGCATGCCGCCCGCTACCTGCAAGCTCTTTGTAAGAGATTTATCTCTTAAACAACAAGGGAAAGGTGGGATGGTCTCACAACTTGCAGTGATACAAAACTTATGTGCCCAAAATGGAACGAGAAGAAATCAAAGCGTCTCCTCATGTCGGAGAGATTAGAGGTTCCCCACAACGACTTCTGCAGGAGGTACAGAGATGAAGAAGAGCTACAAACTGGACGGCACCTGTTATCCTAATGTTCCGCACTCTGCAAAAGAATACGAAAGTTCTTGGGCTCAGAATTCTTCGAAGGTTTAACCGATATAGGCGAAGTAAGAATACGACAGCTATTGAGTTTCGCTAACTCTAAACGAAGGTTTGAGTAGGTGGGTTCAAGCGTCCCGCATGGTATCACAATGGAACCAAAATTTTAAGGGCCTAGGTATGATTACTAGCAGCCACTTCCACCTAACCTAACCTAGGACAAAACTCCTTCAATTTGTGAATTGCTATTTTTTTACTGTTTTACAAATCCAGCTCCCGAGCAAGTTTTTCCTGAGCATCCCTCCTCTACAGTAAGTGTTTTGCTGACCCTAACGACTTCGTTATAGAGGAATCCGACTGTGTCGTACTCCACACTTCCGAGAAATCACTGCTGGTATATCATTAAGGAACGATTCTTGTTATTCATTAAAAAACGAGATCCCTATATTTGAGAAAAGCACCAAATATTTGTCGTTCTCACGGCAGTCGGGTCTACGTAACCGGAACGATCCAGATACATATCGTCCAATGATACTCCATTATCATCCCCAAAAAACTCTTTGGAGAATTCGTATACTGTTACAACGACAACAACCAAATATTTATTTTAAACTGAGAAAATTTAAAAAAAAATTTAAACATTTTAAATCGACATCCTAATTATTCACGCTAAACCCTCCAAAGGGTTTATCAATAACTGAAGAAAAAACAATGAGTGAAATTTGTGAATGCATACAAAAGTGGGTAAAAATGACGATGAAACAATATTAACAACAATAACAGTGCTTGAATGCCTGGGTGTTACAAAAATTTGCAAAAAACCAACAAAAAACCGCATGAAAATAAATTGAAATGAAAGAAGACAAACACCTTGACAGAACATTTATTTGCTCAGAGCGTGCAACGATGAATGATTCGATGACGCTTAATGCACAATGCAATGCAATGCAATGACAAACAACAATAACAACAAACGCACAAACGAGTGTATTAAATAATGAGTGTAGAAACGAAGAAAAACGATCAAACGAACCAACGAACAAGGAAATGAAACAAACAACCAACAAAGAAACGTACAAACGAACGAACGAACAATTAAATGAACGACAAACAAATATTTGCAACAACGAAGTAAATTTACCAGAAGAAGGAAGTGAAAAAAGTGAGCAGTGAAAAAGAACACAAAACCAAAAGAACACCAAATGTCGGTGACACATTCGGTTTGTGCGATGTTTCTTTTTCTTGCTTTTCTTTGTCGAAGATTAAACTGCCAGGCAGAAAACAAAAAACCTAAAAGCTTTTAAAGAGGTGGCGTGTGGGCGGTACTTGACAGCCAGTTGGTTAGATGAGAAGACAGTTGGATGGACAGCCTGACTGACTGCACAAGCAAGCAACATACCCTTCAAAACCCGCCCAGCCGCACTCTCCTAAAAAGCAGCGATGACAATGAATTTGCAGCGCGCGCTTAACTGACTATTTGAATGGCTATATGAGTGACCGCTGCACTGACAGTTTGACCGACGACGACATGTACACTGTCCACTTTTTTCTTGTACTACTTTTGAGTGAGCATACTATGCTCTCCTCTTCCTCTTCTTCTGGTTAGACCAGCTCACCTGTAGATTGCTGAGTAGCGCCTGGAAGTATGGCATCGCTAGTAGAATATTGTTGCGACTGCCACCATTGGTGGCGCTTGTAGATTTTGGCGCTTCACCGCCGCCATTTTCGCCGGCTTGCTGTACTAATTGTGACTGCTAAGCGTTGACGACGAGTTGAAAGGTGCGCGAGAAGGGGTAGTAGCGGTGTAAGAGAAGGCAGAAGAAAAAAGACAATAGATATGCAATTAGTTTGAGTGAGAATGTTTGAAGAAAAAATGTTTTTTTCTTGTTTCACAAAACACAATGAAAAACGGCTGAAGAAGAAAAATATAATTTTTGAAGATGAGCATGAAAATAAGACAACGCATACTTGTAGTAGAAAGAACATTAGTAACGCCCAAAATAGTACGAAATTTAAATTAGAAGACAAGAAAAATCGAAACAACAATTCAACAAGCTTCAATTTCTCAAAAGTCATAAAAGATAAACCAAACGAAAAAAAACTGCGAATGCGTTTTCCACGAACAAAGTGGACACAGCAAACAGAAAAGAAAGAAACAAATTTGTAAAATTTCATATTTGAACGCTGACAATATTACGAAAAACGAATTACTCTTGTTGTCAATGCAATCATTGCAGCAATCTTCCTTGCTGCAAGTATCTACGCTGTCGCTTTAAAGGATTTACGCTGGCTTGGTCTGCTTGCTCTCTGCTTACACGCAAGTGGAATAACTAGATTGGGAAAATCTTATTAGGAACGCAATCCAGCATTATCACATGCAGCAGCAATACATATGTACACATATATATTCACATACATATATACATGTGTGAATGCCACAAAGCAAGCGGCAAGAGACAGGGCAGCAGCATCAAGCACGCATCCTCTGGGACTCGTTTGCAAACGATGAGGAAAACGAACAAATTAAGAAAAGTTGATAAACATTGTTGTGGTCACAATATCCGCAACAAAGCAGCATATCCTACAAACACTAACCGAAATACTGTATTGGAGGAGAGTCAACTCAGCTGGATGGTTATTAGGAAGGGCTTTCCTGTTGATATTTGAGCCGCTTGAGTGCCTTTCTTCGTGGTGTGCAAACAAGCTATCAAACCATATACAACCTGCATTTGGTCGTACAATTTCAAACACCATTTCTCACACACACAGGTCTTACACTAAGATTGCAGCAGTCAAATAACAGCAGTAAAGCCAGGTTTCTCATTTGCTGTTGTATAAGGAAAACTATAGGCTTCTCGCCGCATTTGGATTGCTTTGGACAACTGAACTGGTTGTGTCTTGTTGAAAATACTCTCCCCTTTATTTGTTGTTTAAAGTAAATCTATAAGAAGTCACTCACCTCGTTCTCCATGATGTTGCTGTCCACATTTTGTGCCTCATCGTTTTTGGGTCGTCGATTGCGTTCACGTCCATTTTGCTGCTTGCGGCGTGTGGTTTGTGAGCTGTAAACAGAAAAAATGGTACATTTAAAATACAATTGTATAGGAGTAAAAAAAAAAGTTAGAAAGAGAAGAGCAATTATTTAACAAAGGGCCTTAAAAACGGCCGGAAAGGCTTTGAAACTTTTAAATCCACACTTGTTTTCAAGAAAATGGGTACTCGGATCCAAAGCCTAATCTGTATACTTATGAACCCAGATCTTTACTTTAGTCGGTATATTTCGAAAATACTTGATTAAAGTTGAAGCCAAGTAAGAGCAACTAATGATAATTGAGTAACGATTAACGACTAATGATCCCTGATCATTGTTATTAATGACTAATAACTATTGATGCGAATTTCGACTAATGACCTATGACTAAAGACTAATGTATTTCCGGCAATAACTACTAACCAACGACTAATTGCAAAAAAACAAATGACTACAGACTAATGATTGCTCTAAAAAATTATGACTGAGGAAAGATGACTCATGGCTCGTGATTACTGATTAATGATCAACGACTAATAATAAAAGGCAAATACTTAACTAGCTAACTACTCAATATTAATTACTAATGGCTCATGACTAATGACTAAATTTAAGGCTAAAGCCCAAGGACTAAATACTAAAGACTTAAAACTAAAAACTTAAGACTAAAGTCTAATGACTAAAGACTAAGCACTAAAGACTAGGGAGTAAAATCAAAAGATTAACGACCAAAGTTACAAGATTGCGAGCTAATGACTAAATACTTAAGACGGAAGGCTAGTGACTAAATACTTGAGACTATATACTAAAGACTAAAGACTAAATACTACAGCTAGATACTAGATACTAAAAGCAAAAGACTAAGCGAATGACGAAAATCTATTTACTAAATTCTAATTAAATCTAACAATTAATGCCTAAAAACTAACTATCAGGTGATTCGCTTAGAGGAATGTACTTTTTTCAAAACTAAAACAATGAAAAAAATCGATTTTACTTGATAATCTTTGCTATCATACAAAACAACCACTTTTGACATATGTAAGGTAATTTCTATAAAATGTTGGCCGTAACTGCGGTTGAGATTGTCTATTCTGAGGTTCAAATTTTCGATGACGCGTTCGAGAATATTGAGTGATATTTGGCCAATGACTCGAGTAATGTTGGCCTACAATGCTTCAATCGTAGGCGGCTTATCCATGTAGACTTTGGACTTTGCGTAGCCCCAAAGGAAAAAGTCTAGAGGTCTAGGCAGGTAATTCACTTGGCCGAAGCACGAAATGAATCACCCGATACTTTTGAATAAAGACTAATGTTAAAGGACTAATAACTAGTGAATTGTAACTTACGGCTAATGCTATGAGAGACTAACCGCTCATAGCGAACATAAAATTATTAAAGACAAAAAAAAAATAAAATTACGAATGACAAATGATTTATTATAAATAAGGAATGACAAATGCAGAAAGTCTAATAACTAATGGCAAACCAATAAGCAGCAAATCAGAATTAGACACTAGAAAAATTCTAGTTTAAAAGTAACACATGCTGAGTAATAAGTTCATGAAACTGCAACTTGATATTTAAGGAGTTATATATGTAGATCATATAAGTACTAAAAACTTCTAAAAACAAAGAGGATATGAGAGTTTAGGAAGCAAAAGGCAATATCATTACTAAACAGAATTATAAAAAACTGACTCAGCGTCGAGATTAGCAAACAGTAATCTAAAAGGATATGTTTTCAAAGGCATCCTCTATCCATTAATACCCATATAATAGGCCCTAAGAAAGGTAGATAAGATTAAACGATCATCCACGCGGGACATACCTAGTCTCCGGTCCCATTTTATAACAGCGTTCGTGCTAAGCCTTGAATTCTCCAGGTTAATGATATCCATGGCTTAGGCATCATCAAGCCCTTTGATGAAGTATTTGCCTAGCGCTTGAGCCTTACGTCTAGAAATAGACGGGCAATGGCAAAGGGGGAGTCATTTAGTTTCCTCTCCTACACTTCATGGGTAAGTAATATTTGGTAAGACAAGGGACATTTTGGGTGATACTCCTACTAGCTTGACTCCTATTTGACCCAGTAGAGCATCTGAATTGTTCCTTGAATGTTTTCAACTTTTTAGGTAGAGCACAGTCGAAGCTATCGATTTCCAAGCTTTTGCTTGGTTCGTAAGACTGACTTAGTAAGGAGCTTGACGGATGGAAAAAGATTTTTATTTGCTGTTCCTATTAGTAACAGCCTGATAGATATTCTCTATTCAGACTAGATTCCTTATATATAAGGTGTCTGGAGCATGAAATCGTCGGACAAAGTTCGCTTACTTTTAGATTAATATAAACAGGGTGGAATAAACACCTATAGTTTCGTTCATTTTTAACCGACTACAAAGCAAGGAAGAGGTTATCAATTCGTCGGAAAATTCAAGAAATTAGTAAGTTATTTTTCTAACAGAGCACCTTACAACGTAAACCCAATTTAACAAATTACTAAAAATTCTCTGCTTCTTAATTTTTTTTTTTGCATACAATTACAATTTTAATATTTTGCTGCTCTAATTTGGCTTTACTCCAATTCCATATTTTCTAAACTCATTTTTCGTTCTCATTTTCTTAATTCCCTATTGTACACTCAAAACGTAAGT
>JAPVRG010264340.1:0-11681 GCA_029783565.1 Rhagoletis cerasi
TGCGACTGCCCAGCACTATGCAGGAAAAGACAGAAATTCCTAGGTATAGGGTTTTTAGATGATCTAAGCGCAACTGCTAAGTTTGGAATACGGCAGTTGCTAAGGTTCGTAGACTCCACGAACTGGTTTAAAGAGTAGGGGTTTCGGATCCATGTGGTACCACAATGGGCCCGGACTGGGCCTAAGTGTGCTGGCAGTAGCTGGCAGCCACTTCAACCTAACCAAACCTATGTATCACAGAAAATGTTTGAATGTGCTTATAGAGTATAGTTGGAGTCCCATCCATCTATATCCACCCTGTGGAGTTCAAATATTTTAGGATGTCCCCAGGCTTCATGTCCTTAAGCTCTGAGAGACTCTCGAAAAAGGGCCTACCAAGATATTTAGTTCTATCCCCCCAGTGCACTGGACATTCGCACAGTAGGTGCTCCACCGTCTCTTCCGCCCCCGGGAGATTGCAGCTGCGGCACGAAACGTTGTGCTCCAACCCCATCCGCGCCGCGTGAGCCCCAATAGCCCAGTGCCCTGTTATTACTGCTATTAGTCTGAAAATGTCCCTTCTATTCATCCTAAGAATGGATAGGGATCGTACCTCGTTGTATGTGGGCCATATACTCCTAGAAACCCTGCAGGACTGCAGACGCTTCCACCTTTTATTTGCCTCGCTAAGCCAGTGCTGAGAGATCCTGCCCTTTGATAAGTCCCAGGGGTACGAGGACCTCCTTCGCTCCTGTGACATCAAGAGCCGATCCCAATCGGGCTAGCCCATCTGCCATCTCGTTTCCCTGTATATTTTGGTGTCCCGTCACCAAAATTAAAGAAACGCTATGCCGACTAGCCAGCCTCGTGGCCCACTCCCTGCACTGATTTACCAGGCTCGATGTTATCGTTGCAGACCCGAGAGCCCCCAGGGCTGCTTGGCTGTCAGAAAATATTGCTATCATTTTACCTATACCTTCCGTTTCCAGCAATACCTTGCATGCCTCCTGGATTGCAAAGATCTCGGACTGAAACACGCTCGCTGAGTCCGCGAGACGCATAGAAATGGAGAGAGCCGGGTGTGTTGCGAAGACTCCTGATCCAACTCCACAGGCCATTTTGGAGCCGTCCGTAAACACTGAAATGTCGAAACTGTGAGTGAATTCGCCTTCATTCCAGTCCTTTCTGGTTGGAAAGAGAATCGAATAGTTTATATCTATTGCTGTCCTGGGACAGATATAGTCCGATTTGGTTGCAATGTACGAGTCGCTAATATTGAAGAGTATGCGGCCGTGTCCGTACGTGCGTTCTCTCCATAGTCCCAACTCGCGGAGCCTAAGTGCCCCCTGTGATGCTGACTCCTTAATGAATCGGTAGCATGTTACAGATCACATTCAGAGCCTCTGAAGGGCATGATCTGATGGCGCCTGTGATTGCTCGCAGTACTTCCTACTGAATATTCAGTGAAGATGACAAAACCTGAATATCATTCGTTTTTATATAGAGGTGGCGCTCAAAAAGAACTATCCTTAAAATTGACGAACGAGAAGGGAAAGTTTCTGCATGAAAAAATGTCTGAACACGCAGGAAGCACTTCCATAAGAGAAAGCTGGCAAACGAGAATCGAGCGTATTCACAGAATAGGCTTGAAAATTTTGACAGCGCAATCAGAGAAAAGTTCAATAGCCCTGAAATCTTTAATATGCGTTCAACGAAAATTTCAGTGCCCCTGGAAGCTTCACTGCTTGTTCAGCAAATTTTTCAGATATTGATTGCTGAGCTGAGTTTCGTGGCATTTTTCATACTGAATACTATACTGAATTTGCAGGCCCTTACCTCAAATACTGCTGGAGTGCACACAGTCTCACTCATTGAATGTGTTAGTATGCCGACCACTGGTTAAGAGTTAGCAAGCCGTGAAATCAAAAAAACTTGAAGAAACCCACATGCGTCTTTTTTAAAATGGATCCAGTTCCACAAAGCCAGTTAAAGAACCTCTTCGCTCTAGCTGGCCGGTATCATTATTATTCTCCCTCTCTCTCTCTGTGAACTGCTACCCAGGCTATTGCCGTGTTTCACACTGCTTAGTTTCAGAACAACAACAGCATTTTAATGGCCGATTTCATGCATGGGTCCAGGGCCGCAGTTTGTTTTGCATTGATTTGAATATGTTTTCTTCAAATTCTCGAAAGTGGGCTTAAAGGGTTTAGTTTTCCAGGGGTTCGCCTCAAAGAAACCCACTTGAAAATCTAAGATCAACTAAAGGTCTTTTTAAAGCATCTGCCAAAAAAAAAATTACCGGTTAGAACTGGTTGCTATTGTTGTTGTTGTTGTTGTTGTAACAGCATACAAATTCCCCAACACGTTTTTTGGGTGTGCTGTTGCAGTAACAGTCCTTGGTCAGTTAGTATAAATCTGGGTCGTTCCGGTTACGTAGGCGCGGCTGTCGTGAAAGCTGGTTCCACTCTTGTATTGTAAAACTTCCTAAAGACGAAGTTTTCGACCCAAAAGCAATATTTTATTGCACTTTCTTTGGCGTTTTGTCATGTTTTTTTTTTTTGCTTTCAGTTTACTGGGAAATTGGGAAAGGGGGTAATGTCTCGAAGTTGTCGAAAAAGATGTGAAGTTTTCTCATTGTTAGTACAAGTATTCCTACAGGCCCTTTCATTGCTGAACATTTTTGTTCTCACCTTAGGTTTCTCCTCGTTTAGTTTCTGCTCCAGTACCTCCTAAAGAAAGAAAAGCTAGGACAAAGTTAACACTAAACTGTTTTTTGCTAAATGATTCAGAATCAATGTACATGGAAGTTGTGACTATCGGCTTTTCCCGCCACTTGAAAGTACAGGTCAAAACTAACTCGGAATCTGACATCGCCAATGACGAGACTCCAATCTTCACAGATAGCAGCAATATGAACATCGGCACAAGATTTGACATCTTTTCCCAACAAATTTTATTGAAGGAAACTTATAGACTTCCAGAATACAGAAGTATTTTCAGATCGAAATCCAATAAGCAAATAGTAAGGAGACAACAAATTTGGTAAACATGATGGAGTTCAATTCTTCAAAACTCGACTTTGTTTTAGGCACTGAAGCTGCGACCACTAACTCTATAGGTGTTCAATGAATCCAACATCTTAAGCAACGAATCGTCAACTAGGTGTTTTGGAAAATGAGGAAGCAGACGAGTGTGCGAGGAGAGGGTCTAAGGCAAGACGAGTGGCCTTAGGATGTCTGCTCTTAAAAGTTAAGTAAAAAGCCTGAGTAGCAAGTACTAGTCTGGATACAGAGGAGGTGTTGTTATCACTCTGGCCTTCAATCTGGGGTGGAAGAACATAATTTGCTGGTGCTGTTAAAACCGAAAACGAAGCTTCCCACGGTGAAACTAAGAAAGTACACTGGCTTAATGGCCACACGTCTGCCAAATTTGCAACTTCCGCATAACGGTTTCAATAGAAGCTGTAAAGACGAGATATAGATAAAACTCCATTAAACACTTCCTGGAAAAATGTTCCGCCCAACGAAGAATGTGCTACAGATTTCTGGAAGAACTTTCTGGACCACCTATACCCTGTCTAACCGGAGAGGCTGTTTGCATTCGCCAAAAGGCCGAGTTGGTTTCTCTTCCTGGGCATCCCAATGCTGCTCCGCTGTGGCCACCGAGCGAACTCTTGACAAGAGCAGCCCGTCTAATCGAATCCATCCAACCTATCGCAAGCCTCGCTAAAAATTAAAATTTGAAAACGTCATTGAGTATGAATTTTTCTCCTTTTACCCATCTGCCTGATGCACCTCATGCGCCTCATCAAAGGCGAATGCCTTTAGGCTTGCCAATAAACTCTTCAGCGAAAATATATTGCAAATGCATGCAGACCAATAAATTTTAAAAGTGAAGCGAAAAAGTTGCAACTGGCAATGAAAACAGAAACAAAAAACAAAGCGGCAAGTGTTGCAAGGTAGCAAGAATAGACAAATAAAAAGGACCCACAACAAACCGAAATGTATGAAAAAATATCGCGCTTTGGCAAACAATACATTTACGCCATCAAATAACAAACAAAAAAAAAAGAAAACTTAAAATTGGTTGCTAACGGTAAGTGAGGTTATGTGTTGCACGTTGTCAAGTGTCATTGCCAGCGAAATGGGTGTAAAAGCACTGCATGTACAGCCGTCAAACTCGCGCCAATTTGGTTGTCTGAGTACATACATATATATGTACCTACAAAAGCTGCCACAACAAAACGGTTGCAAAATCAAAAAAATGGTGAAAAAAGTGCAAAACTCGCTGTCGCAACGCCTTCGTAAAAAAATCGCGAATCCACAATCTGAATGCACGACAGCTTGACTGTCTGTTTATCCTACATACCCCGCTCTGGGTTTGCTTGCCACACCACACACATGCATGCATACATTTGTACACCGGCTGTGCCACGAAATATTGCGCTTTATTTTTTTGACTGCCACTCCTGCCGTCTGCCATGCCACGATTGTGCCTGCATTCAATTTGATGCCCGTATTTGTCGCATCGCTGAAGCAAACACTTTTCTGCAACTTTCAACTTTTACTTTTTACTTTTACCCAAAAAAGTTAAGGCTATGACGCATCTGCATTGCTGCGTCATGGTTCTAAATATGCGCTAACAAACAAAGGTAGATAGTGGCAGCAACAACAATACCAATAATAACTATCATAACAATTGTGGCAGTGCAAAAGTTTGCATGACACGACGCAGTATTTGCGAGTATTTGTGGAACTTTTGCGACTTGTGCCACTGTGTTAACGCCAGCAACCTTTTTTTTTGCTCTTTTTACTTTATTTTATTTCTTTTTATCCTTTGTTTTCATTTTATTTCTTTGACTTTGTTCACTTTTGAAAAGGAAAGTTATTTATTTGACTGCATTATGTAGTTTTGTGCTCTGCGTCGCTGATGATTATCGTCAAAATTGCAACAGTAAGTTTTTCCATTTCCGGTATCTACGGCATTTGAGTTTGAGTAAAATTATCTTCTGCTTATTGAAGGAGCGGAATGATATGGTGTTGGCGGGTGTGTTAATAATGCAATGGAGTTTGTTTATATAAAAAATAAGAGGGGGCTTATCCAATGCAAATTGTTCTTACCATGGAATTAGTTTTTATCTGGCTGATTTCAATTCCATCGTACAGCCATAACCTGGGAGCCTAGGCGGAAGAAGCTTGTTTATAAATTTGTTGTCTCGGGCTTTTGATGGTTTTTTCATACTGAAAGCTGGCACAAATCAAGTCTGATCCGTCCTTATTTTGCGCCAGCCTATTAGCCTCCACATATTAAGACGGGATTTAGTGCCTACAATGGCTATTAGAGACGCTTTCGAGACAAATTGAGCAGAAACAGTTGAACACCTTCTGCGAAATGTTCGAGGACTCCTTCGCCGCCATCATAACTGAACCTAACCTAACTAATAATAAAAAATTTAAGTTTTAAGAAACCAACTAGAAATGTGGCTGAACTTGAAACCAATGCTGAGTGAATGATATACTGTTAAACCCGAGTATATGACCGATTTAAATCTCTTATGATCGAAAAAATATAAATCAAATATTAACGGTTAAATTATGATTTTTACTATAAAGATCATAACCGTTACGGTTCCTGAGATATTTTGATTGCGTTGATAAAATTTCTAAAAATTTTTGTGCAGACCTTTTAAGCTTAAACTCTATCATCATCTGAGTTGATTTTTTGGAAAAAATATTTTTAAAAACTTATTTTATTTATAAAAAAAAATCGGTTTTGGAGGTATTTTTAAATCGGTTCATCTTACGCAAATCTTAATATTTTTCCGAAAAATTTAGGCGGAAGTCTTAAAATATAATAAATTTTATAATTCCGTTGGAAAAATCAACACTTTTTTGTAAGGCACCCTAATGCAGACATAATAACGAATTTGTAGACATTGTCTTATGACGGATACAGTTCACTAAGTCAGCGTCCTTTTGAATTAACGATTATGCTATGAACTGCTTTCCACCCAACATTTTTTTGCCTCTTTCGATTATTTTCTGTTTTTAAGCCTAAAGAAATGGCTCGGCGGTAAGCACTTTTTGTCAAATGAGGAGCTCAACACCGAAACACATGTCTATTTAGGACCATGTGGAAACCTGCTAATTACGTCGAAGGGGTAACATACAGTGACGCAAACGAACGTTTACATGGTGATTTTGTTTTTAATTTTCACAAGGTTTTTAAAGTAAAAATTTTTATTATTTTTTTAAAAAAATATTATTCATTCTATAACCAAACCCATATACACATGTACATAAAACAAAGTTTTAAACTTTATACAAATTTTAGAAAAGCTAAAAAAAATTTCAACAAAATCTCCAACTTTTTAATCCCAGTTTTTAGACATTTTTTTGGTGTGCAGTTTTGTAGCCCATGAATGAATCTAAGAAAATCACGTTAATTTATATTCACTATTTTTTTGTGGCCAGCCTTTTGCGGTTTAAAAAATTTGAAATTTTGATGAACATTTTTCGAATTTTTCTAAATTTTGTATAAAGTTTGAAGCTTTGATTTATATGACTTTAACTATAGCAACGAACAATATTTTTATAAAAAAATTAATAAAAAAATGTTACTTGAAAAACCTTGTGAGCATATAAAGAAAATTATATTGAGAAGAACGGTTGTTTGAGTCACTGTGATTGGAAGAGGACTAAGCTAAATGTGTCGAGCTATGAAAAAAACATATCCTTTCGGAAAAAAAATAAATATAAAAAAATTCAACTCACTTATAAAACTGCTTTGTATTTTGAGCAAGAAACCATTTTTTGCATTTTTTTAAGGCAAACATGCAATACAGAGTAATACTAATATTTTTTGAGCTAACAAGAAACGGCAATTTTCATGTTTAAAATACAAATACACCGTTGAACCTGAAATATCTCGGAAAAATCCCCAGAAGCCTGGGATGCCCCAATACTCCGAACGGTTCTGAAAAAATGCCGTAAAAGATCTCGAAAAGTCCCATAAAAATTCCGAAAAGTCCGGTAAACACGACAAAAAGTACCGTAAATAAAATACCTGAGAAATCACGAATCTTGTAGTTATTTTATCAATAAAATGCAAAAATTGTTGTTAAAAAAATTTATGTTAAGAAAATATTTATCGGCCATATTTTTGCATTAAGAAATGAAAAAAACAAGATATCGGCTTTCCTTGGTTGATTCAATGAAAGTTGAATTGTTTAAAGCCGTAAGGAAATCATGTTCAATAACACCGTGCGACAGTAAATTTTACACATTAAAAAATCAATATATTCGCGAGACCATGTACTAAATATAGTAAAACTGCGTTTTTAGTTTTTCTCTCTGACGTCAGGATTTTTTTAAAAGGACTTTGATACTTCAAAGATATTCGAAAAATTATTTAAAAAATTTTTTGCAATGTAGAGTAGCAATATGGGTATCAAATCAAAGAGAAAATTCCATAGAATTGTAGAAGATTCAGTTTTTGGTGCAAAAGGACGAATAGGTGTTGAAAATCTCCTTTTAAAATTTTATCCTTGGATATTCTTGAAGATTGTAAATACTTATTTTTTAAAAATTTATTTGCTAAAGACTGATATACATATACACCACCACATACTCGAATTTCGTCCTGCTAACTTTATTAGCTTCAAAAAAGGAAAATATTTCTGAGGGAATTTCCAATAACCATTCGTCCATGTGAGCCAAACAGATTTAATTTTCTTTAATTCTAGAGAATTTAATCTTAATATTAACGGGATTGATGAGCATAATCATAGTTTTCCATTTTCAATTTAGTCTCATATAAAAATGGTCATATCTTATCGTTAAACCAGTTGCATCGTCAATATTTATCAGCCATACTTTTGGAAATTGAACGCTCTACGAAAATTGTGTTATATACTCTTTTCATTAATATTATCATTTAAAAGATATTCAAGGTCAAAGATTGAAGTATTTTAAGGAAAATAACTTTTTGTTTTGAATTTTGTAACTTACTAAAAAATAATTATTGTCAAATGAGTTTCAATTATTTCTATAGGAAATTCAATGCTCTACAAAAAAGGTATTCTGTGGTTAATCGATTACTCTAACCATTTAGAAGATATTCGCAGTAGAATTCCAATGCTCACTGATTTAAAAAAAGAAAGAAAAAAAGAAAAAAGAAAAAAAAAAAGAAATAGGCTTCAAAACTGGATCTGCACTCAATATAGAAGATAGTGGAAATTGCTTTTCTCTTAAGGACTATACTGCTATTGCTAAAGTTCTTTAAATCCTTAAAGCTGAAAAGTAAAAGCCTCCGAACAAGTTTTGTGATAGCACTATCACCAGCGGTTATCGAAGGAACAGTCAGAAGCTGTGTCAATATTTAGGCTCAGCAGTGACTGGGAGGCTTTGAGGGGCTACAGGTGGGCAGAATTCTCGGTAGGCTGAATCTTACAAGGTACAGTTGGATGTCTACTAACATTGATGAGACTGCCTTGTAGAGGATGAGCGGAAAGCTTTTTGCGCATCTATAACGACTTTTGGTAGAGATGTGTTGGAAGACAAATATCAGTGCTCTTTAGCCACCGACAACCTCATCTGGTTGATTCTGAAAGAAATACTCACTAAAACAATATTTTAATATGAAAATAAATTTACCGAATTTCAGCCACAAAATTTTCTTCGAATTTTGTGAGACGACTCAAATAACCTTCCGAAAATTTACTTTATTAAGTAAATGAATATGTATCGTACATACGCTTTCTATGGTCGTACAAAAGCACTTGAGAACGAGACGCTTGACTTGCTTGCTAACTGATGTGCCACACCCCGGGCGCACAACCCCTCGCCCAGTGTTAGAATGCTGTTCACTACAAAAAATTAAATGTCTACTGCATTTGCAACCGCAAAAAAATAAACATAAAGCTACAGCAAGCGGGAATAAATTTATGCGCAGTGTGCATATGTATGTACCTATGTGTGCATATGTTTATAAAATTTTCAAGTGCATACAATAAGTCATAAAAAACAATGCAGCAGAAAGAGAAGATTCACTAAAACAAAAAAACAGCAGCGCCAATAGCAACAAACCATCGAAATATACAACAATTTTTTGGCATGGTGTTAAAAGCTATTTGTTGTTGCAGTTGCAGCAATAGCAAAGTAAATAAATGTTTAAATTGAAGATAAACAAAACACACAGACTAACATACGGGCACATACGGATAGAGTCAAGTCAAGTATGCCAGAAATAAGAATGCATGACAAAGGCATTGTGCAGTGAATGTGGATAAAGTTTTTTGGGAGAACAGAAGCAACAAAAAGCAGCGTTTGGCAATTCGTATGTATGTACATGAGTATACATACATATGTCCGTATGAATGTAAATTCTCCAGAAATGCAAGCCAAATTGCTCAAGCGCCAAGCCAACATACAGACACACTTGTATGGATATGTACATATTAAATAAGTGAAGCTTTTCAAGTCATCAACGAAAAGCTAAAAGTGTTCAGGTATAGGAAATAGTCCAACAACAAGGGTAATATGTTTTATAGCTTTATAAATAGACATTTTTATACAATTTCCGTGTTATATTATGCTATGTTATGTTATGTTTTATAATGTTGTATTATTTTAAGTTATGTTATGTTATATGTTATGCTATGTTATGCTATGTTATGTTCTGATATGTTACGCTATATTACGCATTTTATATCATGATATGTGAAGTTGGGTGAGGTTATGTTATGTGATGCTATGTAATAATAAAGTTAGGACCTGGGTTCGATCCCTGGTCCGCGCACATCTAAATTACAAAATTTTTTTTTTTATCAGCGGTCGCCCCTCGACAGGCAATGGCAAATCTCCGAGTGTATTTCTGCCTTGAAAATGCTCCGCATCAAATCACCTGCCGTTCGGAGGCGGCGTAAAATTGTAGGTCAATTCAACATCAAGACACACACCAGGAGAAGCTGGGCCAAACACTTACAAAAAGTTCAAACCCTAAAATTTTATTGTTAGTATGATATGATATGATATGATATGATATGATATGTTATATTATATTTATGTTATGATATATTATGTTATGTTGTTATGTTATGCTATGTTATGTTATGTCATGCCGTGTTATGTTATGTTGTTATATTTTTTAATTGATTCTTTTTCTAGCTTTATTTTTTCTATTTCCTTATATTTTTTTCTTTTTTAATTTATATTTTTTTGCTGTTTCCTTTTTTAAGACCAACTTTTATTCCCAAACAATTCCAGATTACAACAGTTAAGTTCCACTGGCTATGCATACAATTAATGCAAATACCACTGCAACGTTCTGAGAATTTCATAACCAACAAAGAAAAAACAAATGCACTGAAATAGGCATAGCAAGAAGCACACTTGGAAAAAATACCGAAAAACAGGCAGAAATAAATTAAAATATTTTATCTATGCTGGCACAGCACCATTTTATAGATATACAAACATCAGTCCTAGTCCCCCTTATCTACTTACATATACTTTGAATACATTTGTTGGAGTTTCGAACGCAAACTTTACTTGCACGTGCCCCCACTCACTGATTCGCACACACACAACTACCAGTGCGCTGGTAGTGTTGGTGGTAGCTGCCGTATTGGCAACATAGTCTACATTTTTTCCTGCATTTTCCAACTTTTGGTATTTACTCGTACTCCCCACCACCCGACTCCGCTTAGCTGTATCTGCCCAACACCCATAAATGCAACGCAGCTGAGAAAATAGCAACCCTTACATCAGAAACTTAGTAGAATGTGCATACACATTGGTGCTTTCGCTGAGAATTTGCATGCGAAGGCCTCTTCATCCACTATCGTTGCTGGTAAATATGGTAGGCTTTTTTATCTTAAAGCTTCGTTTCTGTGGAGTATTCGGTATAGGGGGCGGGGGGTACAACTGTATAGCGACAGTCGCTCAATGAAAACAAATACCTACATAGCTAGACCTCCTGAAACTGAGTCATATAGTGTTGGGGTTAAGCCTCAGGGAACTCAACATTAAATGTAGTATCTCCAAAACAAAGGCGACTGAGAAGCCAATAATGTCTCGATCTCTTTCTCCAGCATATACCCTACTCCACACTGTCTCATACCGGCACACAACACTTTTAAGCCTGTAAATGGCTTCGAGGGCCTCCCCGCGGGATAAAGACATTAAGTGACGGTAGGTTTAGCAGTGCATCCACGGAAGTTCCAGGTGTTATAAGGAAAGCTCTCGTCCGCCACTCGAAGATCGTTAGTTCAAATTTGGTTAGCGGAGATCTTAAGCTCTTCATTGAAACCACAAATGCACAGCTGTTGATGGGTATTGTCATAAGAGTGCAAATCAATAGGATTTCTATCGGTGACAGACTCTGCGTCTTACTAAGGCCCTGTTTACATTTCCAGATCACTATTAACGCTCTTGAGGCATTTTGCCCGAAAAAAAGTCTGAATAGTAGCTCCTTTAAGGGTAGGGAAACAAGGCAGCGCACAAGGTTAGCGGACAGTCTATTCTCATTACACCAAGTACCAACCATATTCAGTGTTCTTTGCGATGTTTTAAAAACATCTGAGAGAAAAGGTCCGGTAATGAGGCCGGTCACATCATCTGCGCTGGGCTGGGCATAGATACCAGAACCATTAAGGTTGATAAGTAAGCCGCAATTACGTAGAGGTGACATAAGCATTACGC
>JAPVRG010264413.1:901-11272 GCA_029783565.1 Rhagoletis cerasi
AAATGCGACAGCGAGTTTGTTTCTTACGCTTTCAAGCCTTAATTACTCAACAGATCTCATACACGTTATCTGGGTCTTAGGGTACCTTTCATTCAGAACAAATTACTCTTTATAAGTTACCAGTACAAAATAATCCCTATGTGTGAATAATATAGCCCACAAAATTTTGAAATATGAATTGCCTATTTGACATCACAAGAATACCAAAAAAATTTAAAGGAATTAAAATTGTTAAGTTATTGCTTTTTCGTTTTTGAAATTTCCCCGGGCAACGCCGGGTATTGCAGCTAGTTTTTCTATAAAGAAAGAAATCTTCTTTCTAAAAATTATCCGTTAGGTGACACTGGAAAGTCATAAGGGCCCCATCTAGGTGGCTCTTCTATCTGTGCTTCAAAAGACACGAATGCAAAAGAGGTAAGTATTTAGCTGGCGTATATTCTATATCCGAGCGAAGGTCTGGAAGATTAACTTTACCACCATGACAGCAAAACGTGAAGTGATTTTTTATCTAACAGTAAATAAATTAAACTAAATTGGACTTTTCAAACAGGTGGTAACCCTTTTCAAAATATTTTCAAACTAAAACTTTCTTAAATCTCTGTCGTCTGACAGTGTATATATACAATACTACAAGTGAGCGAGACAGAGAGTGACGCCACTTTGTCCTGGCCTATCATCCGTTTCCGGCTTGACGTCGACTTCTGGGACACCCTGTATGTACATAGTTTAGAAATTAAGCATCTTCAAACCCATTTCGATTGATACTCATCTCTTAATGATTCATTTAACTTTTTCAATAATTCGATCGGGCGGCAAATCAGCTGCACTTGATAGGAGTAGGTTTGTATAAGGAAATGGATAAGCAACAACAGCTTTCGGGGTGTACATAGCTCAGTGGTTAGCACTTTTGGCTTTGTACATCGATGATGCGGGTTCGATCCCTGCTGAAGTCTAGAAAAAGAAGTCTGATGAGGAGATGTGGTGATCTCCGATATAGCAGCTATAACTTCTACCGCTTAGACTTTGTTGCTTTTCCAATTTTCCTAAAAAATAAAATCGTGGTACAAAGCTCAAATAAAACTGTTTACTGCAATGATTTATCTTTTTACATAAATTTGAAAAAAAAAATTTAAGCAATATTTTTGTTATTCAAAATAAGCATCTAAAAATGTGTACTTTTCAAAAATGATAGAAAATATCACTTTTTCCGATTTTGGTCGCTAGTAACAATAATGCAAAGAGAGCATCAATACCTTCCGAACGGTAGGTTGCTTGCGTCTACTAGATAATTTTTTATTGACAAATAACTGCGAAAGGTACCAAAAAAACACGTTTTTCGAAAAAATCTCGAAAACGCTTCTTTGAAAAAAAGGGGTTTGTTTTAATGTTCAGCGACCCAAAATGACACATAACTAACACATATGTTAGTGTTTGGCCGAGCTTCTCCTCCGAGTTGTGGCGTGCGCCTTGATGTTGTCACACAAATGGGAGGGACCTAAAGTTTTACGCCAACTCCAAACTGCGATTGTATTTGATGAGAAGCTTTTTCATGGCAGAAATACACTCGGAGGTTTGCCATTGCCTGCCGAGGGGCGACCGCTGTTAAGAAAAATCCTTTTTTCTACACTGTTTTTGCGATGTTGCTTTGACCAGGGCTTGAACTCAGGCCCTGCGTAGTGGAACGGCGCACTGCTTACCACTACACTACAGCGACCGCAATGCGTTAATAATAATAATAAGAATAAATTAAGGGAAACTTTAAATGCTTATATTTTTGCTCCTGGTACACCGATTTTAAATCTGAAAACTTTTGGCTTTGGTGAATGTGCCTTGTCCATTCGCAGCGCATCTGACCCAAATATGAGCCATCTCAGTCTAGCGAGCGCTGGACAGACAAAATGCTCTTTTTTGTCCACGTCCTCCATTGGGTCGTCAATGGTACCTATGGCGATTGCATGTTGTTCCCATGGATTGTGCCTTGCAATATGTCTTGCAACGGCTCGTCACAGCCCTGTCTATACTTTTCAGGAAACAGTTTGCGGTTTTGCAGGCGCCATTATTGCGCTCACATGATTTTAAGCTTATTTCATTTTGCAACGCAGCTTAGTCTCTAGTGACTGTCTTGATCTTTCCATTGCCTGCAGGAAAGGTAAGGAAATACTCACTTCCAAAAGAGACCACAGAAATCATTTTTTCACTTGGGACAAAAACAATCTGACAATCTACCAAAAAACTCTCCGTTCCTGTAACTCAGATCATCGTGCCACAATCTAAAAGAACGCAGTCGATACATCATCTGCGTTGCTTCCTCTACGATCGTTAAGTCCAGAAGTAACATGTCCAACAAAGATTAAAAGTATCTCCTGGCCTGCTACCCTTGGCACCCGTCACGCCTATATACACACTCGTTTACAGTCCCTTTTTCCATACAGCTGTGGTTTTCTAACCATACTGCAGCAGAATACGTGTTGGTCGGTCTGACCATGCACCCAAAGTACCATAGCCGGCCTCCGACCTCAAGCGTTACTCAAGCTTTCAGCGCTCGATTTACCTTCAGCGCGTCCTGAGTTGTCTAGTCAGCTTCTTATATGCATATTTATCTAGATTAAAGATAAAAACAAATATTGGGCGCTCACATTTTTGCTAAGTGTTTGACCGAGGCTCTCCTCCAATTTGTGGTATTGATGCTGTTACACAAATGGAGAAACCACATATGTAGAATTATATGCCGCCTTCGAATGGCGACAGTTTTTATGAGAATCTTTTTTTAAGGCAGGATTACACTCAGAGGTTCGCCATTGTTTGACGAGGACGCTGCTGTTAGAAAAATGTATTTCTAGTTTTAAATATTGTTCGGACGGGGCATCAAACCTGGGTCTTATAGAGTGAAAGATATTTCACTTCGACGGAAAAACTTAGGTTTACTCTTTTGATCACCGGTCGATTGAGACCTTTAAGATTTCTTTTACGCTTAAGTAAGGCTAGTGTTGTCTTGGTAGGGTTGACAGAAAGCCCTGTAAAGTAAATCATTCAACAATCTTATTCAGGATTATTTTTGTCTTTCTACAGACTCCCCTGAAAAATGTTTCCAAACATTACACCTTTCTTCACCTACGGTCAGCGCACAGTGGTCAATAAATGGAATTGAATGTTCATAATTCACTGAAGCCTTCATTTATCAACCAATTTGATTAATTTTTTTTAAATGAATGCTTATGAAATTTTCAAGAGGCTAGTTGAGCCCGATTTTTGATTTTTCATTTGTTTACATTAAATTTTTTAGTGCAAATTGCAGAAAATGTGGCAATTTTGAAGAAGATCCTGCTCCAGTTAATAAAGTTACACAATAAAAACTAGTTTAAAACAACTGTACGGTTCCCCCAAAACGAAAAAAAAATTCACAAAAATACTCTGAAGTGTTTAAAAAAAATGTTCACCAAAATAAAAAAATTTTGAGTTTTCAGAAAAATTTTTAATATGCAGTTTTATAGACCATTTAACCATTTAGTAATAAACTGCAAGTTTCAATTGGTTGAGTTAGCGTTTATTTTTAATAATTTTTTCTTCGCTAACATTTCGGACACATCTGCATGCTAAATGGGAATTATGAACATTAAATTCCGTTTATTGACCACTATGCAGCGCTCTTTTAGATGCATTACATGAAAAAGATTAATTCCCTTGATTGTTTCGTCCCTTCCATATGGTTTTGTCGCTGATCGTATGAAGTTAAAGTTAGATTTGTCAAACGCTTGCCTCCAGTCTCATTTCGAAAGATCATCCAGAGCTCATTCACAATATTTTCCGCTCTTGTAGGCAATTGAAGATAGTGCTTACTTTTTCGAAAAATTTTCGTTTATATTGCTAAGTTTCAGGAAACACTTACCGCCTGGCACTTTTTAAAACTATCTTCATCAATATTTCATTGACTACAAAAGGAAACAGGGTTATGATAGCGCATATAAATTCAAACAAAACAACGCACAATTAAAAGTCCGCAACAAGGAGGCATCAGTGGCACTTTGATAGCTTCATTCAGGAATTGCCAACTTCATTCACTAACTAGCAACAAAAACAAAAACTCACCTCCAAGTAGATAGTGACCAGCCAGTAGACCAGTCTCGAATGCGTGCATATTAATGAGCCTACGACGAAGTAGCAAGCGGACAGACGAAGCTTAAAAGCAAAGTAGTACGGTTGCGCTTGTAGTGAGACAGCAAGGAGCTGAGAAGTAGAATTTTAAGTAAATATGCAAGCAAAATTTATTTGCGGCTAGCAACTTGCAACTTACTGCCTTACCTGCAACACATAAATTACCACCTCGTCAGCGCATGTATACTAATAAGCAAGTGGCAGAGGAGCGCACAATGTTGCAGTTGCAAGTGGCCGCTGTTGCTATTACTATTCCTGGTGCTGCTGCTGTTGCTGCTGCTGCAGTTGAGAGGAGTGCAAGTGCGCATGAGTTGGCGAAGTATGTGTGAAAGAGAAAGGCAATTTAAGCATTAGGCGCAAAAATTTAATTTTCTCAAACTGCCACTTGCAACTTGCCACTTATCACTACTGTTGCTAGTGTATAAGCGCTGCTTATGATTTACGTCGCTTTATTATTTCACCAAGTTCCGCGCTGGATATAAACTGTCGGACTGCCAGTCAAGCTCACCAAATGTCTTATCAGCGGCGCGTGCGTGACCCCATCAGCAGTGTGCCACAATGTGCATGCGTGTTGACTTGTTAGTTGGTGCGCACCACAAAGTGCAAAGCAACAGCGGCGCAGCCTGTTACTTATTTTGAGGGGAGACTTGAAAACTTATAAATATTACAGAAAAGTAATTGAAATTACATTTATTTTTCGAGCTGCTACACACATCTATAGCCAATGGCATAAGTTTAACACTACCTCGAAACACAAAATTTTCGAAAAATTTTGGAATGTTCTGGTCAAAGACTAAAATAAACTTATTTTGGCGTGGACCAAGAGTTTCGAAACAAAACCGAATCCAGAAGAATTTGAACCACCTAAACGATTTTGGTAGTCCATCAAAGCACGCCAGTCGATTCTCTTCTGTACCAACTGACGCCAATTGGAAATGCCAAGTGAAGCCAAGTCCTTCTCCTTTTGTTCTTTCCAACGCAGAGGAGGCCTTACTCTTCCTCTGTTACCAGCATCGCGACCCGTGTTGAATATTTTCAGAGCTGGAGCGTTTCTGTCCATTCGTACGGATTGCCTAAATCAGCGTAGCCGCTTTATTTTAATTCGGCGCACTATGTCCATATCATTGTAAAGCTCATACAACCCATCATTCCATCGCCATCGCTAAGGCGCAAAGGCCCGTTAAACTTCCGCCGAATCTTTCTGTCGAAAACTTCAAGAGCCGCCTCATCAAATGTCTTCATTGTCCATGCTTCTGCCCCATACACCAGCACGGGCATTGTGAGCGCGAGTGTGGGCTTTACTTCTCAATTGCCTACTCAGTCCAAAGTAGCACTTATTGGCAAGACTGATTCTCCGTTGAATTTCAAAGCTGACATTGGAATTGGTGTTAATAATAATAATAATAATAATAGATTGGCGCTTACACATATGTTAGTGTTTGGCCGAGCTTCTCCTCCGATTTGTAATGTGCGCCTTGCTGTTGTCACACAAAAGGGGAGGGACCTACAGTTTTACGCCGACTCCGAACGGCGATTGTATTTTTATGAGAAGCTTTTTCATGGCAAAGTACCCTCGGAGGTTTGCCATTGCCTGCATTGGTGTTAATACTCGTTCCTAAATTAAAGAATTCGTCTACTTTTTCGAACTTGTAACTATCAACAGTGACGTGGGTCTCGAGACGCGTATACTCTGACTGTTTGTTTGATGACAGGAGATACTTCGTTTTGTCCTCGTTCACCGCCAGACCCACACGCTTTGCTCCTCTATCTAATTCCGCGAAGGCAGAACAGACGTAGCCCTTGTTTTTACCGATGATGTCGATGTCGTCGGCATACGCCAGCAATGCTACGCGCACACACATCACAGTTAAAATAGAGTCAACAACCAAACGCCATGGGAGTGGATAGAGGACTCCACCCTGAGGCAGCCCTTCCAAACCTCTGTCCCGCCTCTCTCCTCAACAGTTAGCATTTTCTAAATAAAATTCACTAGTTCCACATTATAATAGTTTCATCTACCACAAGTTGTCTGACAGCCAAGCATTTAGAATCAAAGGTAGCATTGCCAATGGGTGCCTCCTGCTTCGAACTATTTCACTTAAATCCCCTGCCATAATGTACTTTTCCGCATGCATTCTAGGCCTTTAAGCATAAAAAAACGTTAAGCGCAATGCTCTTTCCTTCCTGGTCTAGGAATGAAAACTACTCTATTTTTCCTCCAAGGGTTTGAGATAGGACAAAAGCCCGACAAACCATATAGATTCTAATCAAGTCTCTATTTGGTTCCAGTCACAAGTCTTCATCATTTTCGAATACACACCATCCCAAACAAGTGATTTATTGTCGTCAAAACAGGCAAGCAAACACCTTACTGATTCCTTAATCACTACCCATTGTCATATGTGCAGTTCAGTCTGGTGGTCCTGTTCAGTCATCTCCCTACCTAGGTTAGATATGTATTATTCTTCCACTCCGCGTTACCAGGATAATATTGATAGCCTTTTGCAACGATGCGTTGTATGATTCTTCAGACCTTAAACTAGAGTCTAGTCTGACTATTTGGCCCTGGCAGACTACTCCTTGGTAAATACCGACTACAGAAGTTTTTAAATAAATTGCTTTTCTCGGCCTACCTGCCTATGCGCAATGATTTTTTATATGAAATATGAGCAGGAAAGACGACATATTTACATGGCATACTCGTAGTACATTGCGCATTTTCATTTGCCTACATTTGGCTTCAATACAGATGATAAATTGAAAAAAATCCATTATTTTTTCAGTTTTTCCCCTGTTAAAGTTCGATTTTTTTTTTCATAAAACTTCTCTACTAAATATATCAAAATTTTGAAGTAATACGGATTTTCTGAAAACGGCATCGTAATCTAGAGCCCAAAATTAAGTTTACGATTTTGGCCGTTTCGCTGTGATATTTAAAATTTACCTATAGTGTAATTGCTTCTTTTTATGAAAAACGATTTCACATGAAAATATATTTTGGCATTATTTGACATTTTCGAAACCAAATAATTTGGAAAAAATAAAATCAGCTGATATATTAATATTAACTTTTCAATATGCCTTGGGTAGAGTTGTAAGCTTGCATTCAGTAAGTCCGGGTTCGATGACAGTATAGTAGAACATATTACTATAAAAAATTACGATAAAAAACTAAAACTAAGACACAATATTTACAGTAGTGGGTGTAGGAATAAAGTCGCTATTGTGTGCCTTTACTAATGATTTTTTAAATGCCACGTTTATATACATAAATGGATTCTAAAGTCATAGAATTTGTCTTGAAAAGTTTTGATTTTTAAATTTTAGCACTAGCCATTTTGAACAATTTATAAGGTTTAAAATGAAAAACGTATGGCGCTTGTAATAGACTTGAACCGATGTGAAAAGTTATATATGTATACCTAATCCCCATTTCGATCTCGAAATGGTACTTGCGCAGTAGAAATTTTAGGTCTAAGTAGAGGATATAAAATTAACTAATTAAAGAACTGCTTTTTGATTTTATTAATAAAAGTTTGCTTCTCGATACAAGAAAATTTCTTCTTAGCAAAAAACCATAGAGATATTTTATTAGTTTTGTTATATTTTATTAACTGCTTTTTACTCTGTGCAGATCGGATTGCTACGAAGAACGAACGTATCTCTTCATACGAGACAAGTTCTGGTTACTATATTCAATCGATCTGATATTTCTGAGTTTAAAGAGGTCTGTTATGCTCCTTTCAGGGAGCAACCCAACCTTTTCCCAATCTGCGCATCGAATCTTTCGACCTCAAAGTAAAATATAAAAATCAAGTATTCGGATTGCGAATTAGGAAAATATCAAGAAAGTTAGAGACGAATAACATTCATGGCCAGAACATTCTAACCCAAGCACACCCATCCCTCTTTTCCAACAGTATATCCGTGCAGCTATGCATTTCGACTCACTTGATTTTCCATGTGACACAATTCCTAGCAATTAGCGAAAGAAATCACGTAAACGGCAAATTGTTTGCGTTGCATTAATAATTGTACAGCAGTGCAGCAAAGTAAATGAACAACAACTTCCGCAGGCAGCAGGTGAGTCAACCGCATCTGCGCCTGCACAGCCCAGTATCTGCTAGAAATAACAGTCAGCGCCGTAGAGCTCTTTCACTTTTCTAGGCGGTTATATATACATATGTATATACGTATGTATCAGAGCGTCATATGTAGGCAGAGTGCCACCATGCTTTGTGGCATGCAACAGTCTCGATCTACACATTACTGAGTAGAGATACTCTATGCCAGCGTGCATGTGAATACTTTAATTATTTCCCATGAGTTATGTGGGGCGTGGTGTGTATGTAAACGTGTCGTATATTATTACTCAACACTCATAAAGCTAAATAAACAAAAGCAAAAACAAATAAGGAGTAAAAGGGCACAACTCGAACGCATGAGAACGTGCAATTTCATGAGAAGGTGGACACATTGTTAACAACATAATTAACTCGCGTGCAACACTGTTTGTTGGGCATACAAGTAAGGCTGCTTAGAAACAATTATGAACATTTACAAGCACACACATACATAGGTTTGTATGTGCTAATGTAGGATTAGTGCAGGTGTGTATGAACATATATTTGAGTGTAATCTTAAAAAGCAACCAGCATATTTTCCCACCTCCTTAAAACACATAATTAACAGGACAAAGAATAATCAATGGACTATAACTTTAATTTGCTTCTGTCACATACAAATTTGCCACAGAACGAGGACGACTTCGAATCGAACTCGCTTCGACGTCGGTCTAGTGAAGTCGTCTGGGTGAACTCGAAACGACGTCAAATCGAAGTCGTTTTTTTCAATACAAAACTCAACGTCATTCTGATTTCGATTTTTCCCACGAATCGAACCTGCAAGTTTTTTATTTTGGTCTGGGTTGGACCAGTTCCACGCCCATATTTTTAAATGTGTAAGCATAAATAAGTCGTTCATCTGCATAGTAAACCGTTTTTAACGTGACCATTTTCAATTATGACAGCATATGGAATGCACATTTAATGTAGCACTGTGCTCACAAAATTAAGCCATATAATATTCAAATTAAAATAATTAATTAATTTTTTCTAAAAAATACAGTTCACCCTATATCCATATTCATGCCAATCTAAGTTTCAAAGTTTCTAAAAAATTTATAAAAATTCAGCAAATCATAATAATTTTTAATAAAAATTTCAAATTTTATAATCAGACTTTTTAGAAAATTTGTGGTTATGAATTTTTTTCTAAATGGGCTATAAAACTGCACGCCCACAAATTTTCTAAAAATTCTTATTAAAAAATTTTAATTTTCTATGAAAACTTGCTAAGATTTTTGATTTTTTATAAATTTTGTAGAAACTTTGATGTACATGATTATGGATATAGAGTTAACTGTATAAAAAGTGAACAAAAAAAAATTAATATGAAAAACATTGTGAATACTGAAAAAGAAATTTAGGCGACCTAATTTAGTATTATTATTAAACTATATTTTAATAAGAAATGACTAAAATTAAATAAAAACATAAATTGTTACAACTTGTCAATATGCTGTGCGTTTATATTTTCACACGGGGTGTAGTATTAATGCAATGTATTAAAATTTAATTTTACCTTTTATAAATGTATGTGAGTAGCCGCTATCTTAAACTGCGCAAAATTAAACCTTGAAAAGGGTTTAAAGGGCGCATTTCTAGTTATCTTTTCAGACAGCCAAGCGGCCATCCGGGCCCTTTCTAACAGAGCGATCAAGTCCAAGCTGGTTAGAGACTGTTTTGACACCCTTCAAAGTTTGGCAGAAAAAAACACGGTAACACTGTGCTGGGTACCAGGCCATTGTGGAGTCAAAAGCAACGAGATCGCCGACGAGTTGGCACGAGAAGGATCGCTGACTGCCTTTTCGGGACCTGAACCATTTTGTGGTCTCAGCTGGTCCTCTTCGAGAGCCATAATTTCCGAGTGGGTACACTCGGAACGCAGTAAGTACTGGGGAGCGTTGGGGGGCCTTAGACAGGCCAGGATCTTCGGCTACCCTTACAACAGAAAAGATATTGTCCTGTCTAACAGAAATGACATCAGGCTACTTTCTGGATACCTGACCGGTCACAACCAATTGCGATGTCACCTACACCGTATAGGTGTGATCACAGAGTCGGAATGCCGGCTCTGCCTCGAGGCTGATGAAACTTC
>JAPVRG010264416.1:7721-23083 GCA_029783565.1 Rhagoletis cerasi
ATATTTAAAATGGAGTTACAAACAAAAAATTTCAAAATAAAAAATGATTAGGCTATTCACACGATGTAGGCGTCGTAATGTCTCAAATTCGTAAAATTGTTCAATGTAAAATAACGGTTAAATGCTTTTAGAGGATTTGTAACCATGCCAAAATGTTTTTAAACTGATATAAAATATATATTTAGCTCTGTTATACCCTACGAGTCCCCTTAAACTATTTTAACCGTTATTTTACATTAAAAAATGTTTAAGACTTTAAGACCTTACGACGCTAATGACATCTAATAATGAAAAAAATTAATAACTACTTAGAAACATTTAAAAAACTTAAATTGTAAATCAAAAACAAAAACTAACAAATCAAAGAAACGTATTCAATTAAATTGAAAAGACTACAGAAAAAAGCAAGTACAAAATTAGAAAAAAAAGTTCAAAGTTAGAAAATAAAAAACCGCGATAGAGGCAAAGTTTCAAAAAATATAAAAAAAACTAAAGAAAAAAAATTTACGAAAACACTTAAAACTCAAACGGAAACGTTAAAAAAAATAATAAAAATAAAATCACGAAGAAATAAATCAAAAGACTAAAACATAAAATTAAAAAAGAAGTAAAAAAAGGAAAAATAAATATTAAATAAACCTTAAGAAATTTAATTAGAACTCAAACAAATTTGAAAAATAAAAATAAAATTAAACACAAACCACAAACAGAAAATTTGAAATTTGAAATAAAAAGACACTCATCAAAAAATTACAAAATTTGGGGAAAAACAAAAAAGTTAAACACCGAGATTCATAAAAATTAAAGAAGACTTCAACAGCTTTATAAATCGAAAATCTGTATGAAAATGTCACTTTATAGAGCTCTTTAAATATATTTAATTTTTTATGAATAAGGCCAAAAGAAAATAAAAATAAATAAGGAAACGAAAAAAAATATGTAAATATAAAATAGTAAATGAAAAATAAATTTGAAATATGTATAAAATAGGAAATAAAAATTCAATACAAAATAGTAAACAAAAAAATAATATAAACAAGAACAAAAAATATATATTTGTACAAAAAAATTTGAAATGAACGAGCCTCGACAGAAAGAATTTTTGTAACATATAAAATCTTAAAAAAAAATTATAGAAAAATAAAAGAAATAAACTAAAATTAAAAAATAATAGTAATACAGTCTGGGTTATTCCCGTAACGTAAACCCTCTGTTGCTGGTCTGATTAACATACTTCAAAAAAAAAAAGAGGTTATCCATTTGTCGGAATATTTTTTTTTATGTAACCGGATAACTTTGGACCACGATTTTCGATAATTCTTTTTTTTTATCGGAAAGGCGGTAACTCAAGTGTGGTCCCATACTAATTGGGTTTAATTCCGATCATTGTATCATGAATAAATTCACGGGTCAACTAAATTTTTATATGAGAATTGAAGTCGGTTTTATTTTTTGCTTAAAAATTACTTTTTTTATTGCTTGGAATTGAAAAATAAAAATTGTATATGTATAAATTTCGCCAATAATATCTTGTACACAAGAATTCACAAATGACGTACATACTTCTTTTTCTGTCTTTTGAAACGATGGTCAGAGGGATTAAAAATGAAAGTTCTTAAAGTAGCAGATGCTCAGCTCAACTCTAAGCTTCCTGTCTTCACTTTCATACACAAAAGTTCAACAATTAACTTATACAAGCGACAAGTGGCATCCCATGGGACGTGAACAATAATGCACCCCATGAGCATATCAATTAGTTAGGAACTAAATTTGAAATCTGTGATTTTACTCCTCGATATGATAGCTACGTACATACATACAACATAAATATATACCTATGTATGAGTAAATATGTACATATAAGTATATACAATGGCGGCAAGGTTTATCTTCCAAACTCGCTACTTTGCGATTATCTTGCATTATTTTTTTTTCGAATTTTCGTTCATCAATCTTAATTAATTGTAAGAAGAAAAAGCTGTGGAATGGTGTGCTCTTTTTTATGTAAATATACAAATGCTTATGTATATGTATGTACTATTATGTAAACTTCGTTTTGCGTTCTTTTCTCCTCCAATATTAATTTTCTAATAATTTTCAATTTTTCTATTCACGTTTTACAGTATTTCCAAATGTACCTTCTGCACCTGGCATGTCCTGTGATGGAGAAGATCGTAAGTGATTCACAAGCAGAATTATATCATTGTTTACTTCAAAATTTGCTGCTCTTAATGAAGTACTAACTAACTTTAATTTTTTCGCATCGCTCTCTTATCCACTCCTCCGCAGGCAGCATCTACAGACGTGGCGCACGCAGATGGCGCAAGCTATATCGCGTTAATGGACACATTTTCCAAGCCAAGCGCTTCAATCGGGTAAGCTTACTGCTGCACTAGTTTTACATTATTTATGTACCTGCTAATTACTACAAACATTTGTCTTCCCCCGCAGCGCGCCTTTTGCGCCTACTGTCAAGATCGCATCTGGGGCTTGGGTCGGCAAGGTTTCAAGTGCATTCAATGCAAATTGTTGGTGCACAAAAAATGCCATAAACTCGTACAGAAGCACTGTACCAACGAACATGTGGAGCCATTAGTCAGAGAACGCGACGATGCTTTCGCCGAACAGTTGCCGGAGGTGTTGCCACCGTTGCCCGATTATGCGTCACAAGCGAGTGGCAGCGGTCATGGCATGGTGGATCCATGCGATCCACTAGCCGCGCTAGAAATACAACCGCATGACGCGCAACAGCAACAACAGCATCAAAATATCGAAGACCAATTGGAGCCAGGCACACAACGGCAGTACTCAATTAATGATTTCGAATTGATACGCGTCATCGGACGTGGCAGCTATGCCAAGGTGTTGATGGTCGAGCTGAAGAATACTGGCCGCATTTATGCGATGAAAGTGATTAAGAAAGCGCTTGTCACCGACGACGAGGATATCGATTGGGTGCAAACGGAGAAGCATGTTTTCGAGACGGCCTCCAATCATCCCTTCTTGGTGGGCTTGCATTCGTGCTTCCAGACACCATCGCGACTCTTTTTCGTCATTGAGTTTGTGCGTGGCGGTGATCTTATGTTCCATATGCAACGACAACGTCGCCTGCCCGAGGAGCATGCGCGCTTCTATGCTGCGGAAATCAGTTTGGCACTGAACTTTTTGCATGAAAAAGGTATAATCTACCGCGATTTGAAATTAGATAATGTGCTGTTGGATCATGAGGGTCACATCAAGTTGACCGATTATGGCATGTGTAAGGAAGGCATACGTCCCGGTGATACGACCTCCACATTCTGCGGCACGCCCAATTACATAGCGCCAGAGATATTGCGCGGTGAAGACTATGGTTTCTCAGTGGATTGGTGGGCGTTGGGAGTGTTATTGTACGAGATGTTGGCCGGTCGCAGTCCGTTCGATATTGCGGGCGCATCGGAAAATCCCGATCAAGTAAGTGATGTTGGTAGATGGTGTCGAAATATGCTTTGTGTTCTTTTAATACTGATTTTTCTTTTCTAATTTTGCAGAATACTGAAGATTATCTGTTCCAAGTGATTTTGGAAAAGACCATACGTATACCGCGTTCGTTGAGCGTCAAGGCAGCGTCTGTGTTGAAAGGTTTCCTTAATAAAAATCCAGCTGATCGCTTGGGTTGTCATCGCGAGTCCGCATTCATGGACATTGTGAATCATCCGTTCTTCAAGAGCATCGACTGGGAAATGGTGAGTAAAATTGTAGCAAGCTGTTGAATCTAATGTGGAATAATGTGAAAAATTAACAAAGTCGCGAACTTAAAAAGGTAAAAAATTGGTCCAAAATATAAATATCTGTGCTCGATAATTGGCTAAAAATGTGACACAATTTGCATGTGTGAAAATTGATGATGATTTTCCTACCTCTAGTTATTAGGCTAATTTTTGGTGACATATTATAATATGTTAATAGTATATTTAGCTATTCAACACTTCGACTGTACGCGCAGAAGAAGCTAAACAGGCAGGCAAGTTGTATATTTAAACACAAAAAGCGGCGATTGAAGCAAATTATTGCTGCAAAATAGGTTTTTGAATGCTTTTACTATATGTATATAAAAAGTTAGCGTTTATAAGAATACATTTTTGTTTATTTTTCGTGTTTACAAAAAACAAAATCGATTTTCAACAATTATTATTAAGATCGCACAAAAGGAAGTACAACCACCATATAAGCCAACATTTGATCCTGGCGATCCATTTATGGCAACAAATTTTGACGCGCAATTCACTAGAGAACCAGCCGCATTGACGCCAGATGATCCGTAAGTGTGTAGCAAGCAGGCTGGCTGTGCAGTGGTTCTTTCATACACCCTCAGCTTTGGTTTTGTTTTTTAAACATCTTTTGAATTGAAGTTGTTTAGCGTTGGAATGCAATCTTTTTTTATTGATAAATTAAAAAATATTTACTATTTTATATTAACTTAACACCTTGGTTTAAAGCAAACGAAAAACGATTCTTAAGGGGTTGCATTGGTATGAAAATTAAAAAAAAAAAAATCGATTAGTCTAGCACATTCTCCCAAAGTTTCCCGTCTATTGGAATTGAATTCTAGGAGAAATAGGCTTGAAAAGTTGCGCTCCGCTTTCAACAATGCCAAGGCATCTACGATGTTAGTCCCAGACGAAATTTCTATGCAAATATTAAAATTACTAGTAGCTGCCGATTTAAACATGTCGCTGTATACACTGATGATCTCTGAGTTGCGGTAAATGGGTGGGAAAAAGCATCTTAAATTAGCCGAACACCAGCATGGATAAATAAAAATGTTCATCGCTACCACTTAATTGAACGCAATTACCAAACAGGAAAGCAATGATCGGAGACGTTAGATACGGTTAACCATGCGATCACTTGCCACGACATCCTAGACGGACGGTGTCCAACCGGTAGTTCGCGACGACTGGTAGTTCGCGACCTTTATATATATACTTTGGATGTCCGCAAACAAAAATATGGATAAAAGAGTACTTAGCATTGCTTTTTAGAGTAGCTCATATCTTTTACTTGCAGTTGAGATCGAAGTTAAAACAAGCGGTGCCCGTAAAGCATGAAAATGATTTTAAAGTAGCCCTCGGGACAAACTTGGTTGGACACCACTGTCCTAGACTCTTCGCTTTCAGATTGAACGCAACGGTCGATAATCCTGTGTGGACGTTAATCGTCAGTTGAATTCGGAAACGCTAGGTGTAAGCCGTGTAGAACTAAACAAGAGGTTCCTCGTGGCGGCGTACTCTACTCGACGTTGGTTAACCTCTACATGATCAAACTTCCTCCGCCGCTAGCCTGAATCAACTTCGTGAACTATGCAGAATATTGCAAAAATCTTGATGATGGGCTGAAACATCGACTTATCTCTCCGCCAAAATACATGCCAAGAAAAACAGCCCGCTCAAGTTTTGCTTTTTTAGTCGTGTCACTGCCAGGCGCTTAAGAACTCTTCTCGAAAAGTATAACTTTCAAATCATGACGCCAGACAATTATTTTTTGCGTTCGCAATGCTGTTATTGTTTTGTGTTCACTTAATACGTTTTATATTTTTTTTTAGTGTAGTCAGCAAAATTTTTAATATGTTTGCATTAATATATGTATGCACAAAATGATAACAAAAAATTATTTTTTACAATATATATTTTTCTAATTGCATGTTTATATAGGAGTTGTAAACAATATATTCTCTCTTTTGCGGTAAAATATTATTTTATTTTATTGAATAGTTTTTTTATATGTATTTGTATGTAGATTTTTATACATTTTGAGCACTCTAATTGTATGTTATTCAATTAAGCCGAGACTTTGGTAAGCGGTATTTATTAAAATAAGCTGCAAATCGCCACTTCATGTTCTACGAGTAAATAAATTTCGATACAGCAGTGAGATTCGCCTCGTGATAAGTATTTTCATTTCGAAAATTTGCTGCATATGTTATTCAAAGAATGATATGCCCAAAAGTATGTTGCACGATTGGTGCCTTTAATGTGTGCAAATTTTTGTTGTATTTAGGTTGCCTACTTTTGGGTGCAGCTATTTTCGATAATGAAATTCTAGCCGTGTGTTCTATGCTCACAATTTCACTGCATAATATAAAATTTCTTTTTCATAAAACTACAATGAAATCATCACTTTTCACAAATGCATTTTAGAAGCTTTTTTTTAACAAAAAAAAAAATTCAACAATTTATTGAGCTTGAGGCCGTTTTTACTGAAAATAGCAGCTATAATTCCTGCCAAAATGTAAATTGTTGTTTTTTCCACAAGAATTTTCATTAAAAACGGCCTCAAGCATAATAAATTGTTGAATATAATTGTTATAAGGCCATAAATAAAAAAAAAATTATAATTGAAATGTTATATTCTTGGCTAAAGTAAGGTTGAGATATTTTCGATTTTTTCTGAGAGGTTTTCACTTCAGAAATGATGAGACGCTCATTAAAAATCCTAAAAATCCCCGAAATCCTTGAAACTTTTTTTTATATCTAAGAACATATATTCGAGTTTCAAATTTTGTTTTTGTTTTTGTTTTTTAAATTTAAGGAAGCCAACTAAATTTAAATATTCATTTAGGTACCTTCTTAAACAAGGGAAACAGTTCGAAATTTTAAAAGTTTATCATCTCTTTTCTTTATTAAATTCATATTATTTTGCTACTAAATCGCCTTTAATTTTACTTTTTCCTACCGCTAATGCGCCATTCTTTGCGCCACATGTCACATCAAACGATTGAAAACTACTTCGAAAATAATGCACACGAAACAATCATCTGCGTCTCTTTTTGCAATTAAACGCCCCATTATCACCTGAATCGGCATACATTAAATGCATTTGCCATTGTCATCAATATTCGTAACACTGCTACAGCTCGAACGCAAACAAGTTTCACCACCATTCAAGCCGCGCTTAGACTCTGACAGAGATCTAGCCAATTTCCCACCCGAATTCACAGAGGAAGCTGTGCAGCTGACGCCCGATGATGAGTAAGTAGAGAGCGTCGGTATAAAGTAGATTGCTTCTTTGTGCAACGCAGCCTTTTTTTTTATAAGGATATTCCTTTTTTTGTTACTTTCTGTATATGTATTGCATTATATGTAAACAGTTTTCTTTATACCTTTCGCATTTTTTCATCTCATCCATTTTTATTGTAAAAATATTTTCTACATGCGCTTTTTACATGCTAATATTCATTTCCTTTTATTAACCTTTACGCAGTCGCGTCATTGACAAGATAGATCAATCGGAATTCGAAGGATTCGAATATGTGAATCCGCTGCTGATGTCGCTAGAGGATTGCGTCTGACACCACGAGACATGTGATTTGCATCCCTATAACATGCGTGTAAGTTGTATGCTTCTAAAAACAAAAAACAAAAAACAAAAAAAATACAGAAACGCGAATTTTATTTTGTAATTTCGGTTTTATTACACTCCCCATTTGCAGTTGTATGGCGAGGACTCCAGTGATTATGACTCAGTAGCTGATGACTTAAGTATTTTACAATTGCACGCAGCGCCTCCAACAACCGCTAATAATAATTTAACGAATCTTCGTATGCAACAACAGCAACGGCAACAACACTTGCAGCATCACCAGCAGCAACAGCAGCAGCAGCATCAATTTCCGCCGCTAAATCAGAATCCCAATCATAGTCAGAATAATCATCATAACGGTAACAATAATAATCATAATCATAATTCCAATAATAATAAAAGTCTACTGCAGCACATGTTTTGCCTTCCATTAAATTAGAGTAAACAGTAACAAAATACAAAAAAAAAAACAAAAAAAAAAACAAAATTGTAAACAAACAGCAAAGCGAATTATGAAAACGTAACGAAAGTTTGAAATAATGCAAATGAAAATTAGAACAAAGCAGCTGAAGTGACAAGTTATGATGATAAAACAGTGAGGACAAAACAATGACAACAGACACAGCAACAACAACAACAACCACTATTACTAATACTACAGCACACTATCTACATATTTGTAACAGTAGGCGAATGGCTTTTGAGCAACAGCAAGTAAGAATGCGCTGTAAAAGCAAAAAAGGTAAAGCGAAGCATGAGTGCGAAATGCAGTAAAAATCCGTGATGAATTTCAAGCAGGATACAGCGCAGAGAACACCGTGGAATGAAGTTGTTGCATAACATACTCCGTGGTTGATAGAAATGGCCAGGAACTTTCAGTTTTATAAAAGGTTCACGCCTCCATTGTTAGTTACATTTGTTTTCGTGTTTTATAAAAAGCGCTTCAAACACTACTCAGTGATGCACCAATAAGCTCAACTCTTCTTTCCCCATTCAAAAGGTGAAATAAACTAGTGATTTGCCTAGGCCGTTTTCATTTGAAAAATGCGTTAGATAAACTGAAAAGTTAGCGGCATACTGCCGAAGTTGCTCAGACCAAGTCTGATAAAATCTATATTTTAAACCCTTCATATACATATTGGACAAACTTATTATTATGCTTATTTTCAATTTTATGCATGAAATTTTAGCTAATATTTTAGAGTAAAATATTTAAATTTTCCAATGTTACTTTATGTTTTGCATGTGAATTGTTTCACGGTAGCCTTTCGAGGCATACGGAAAGAATGTCATAGCTGCAAATCCTAGGCAAAGCCACGTATCTTAATTTTTCTACAGACAATTATTACTGTTCACGACTAAATTCAATCAGTCACTGTTGCTTTTATTTGCCATTTTTTACACAGCGCTTAAGTGAATTTAGTTGCCTATTAAAAATTTTAGCAACGGTTTATTGAAGCGGGCTATAGCTCAAAAAGTGCTTTGGCGAGAAATTATACGATTGCTTATCTAAATCATTTCATTCCATTCGCTGGTCATCCTTACTGATTGTGCCTGCTTGTATTATTATTTTTTAATTTATTTAAATTCGCAAGGAGTTCAAGTGTAACTGTAATGCCTGCTGACTAACAAAACAACAGCAATAATAAAACTGAAAATGTTGCAAAAAAGATGACGATGTTAGTGATGATAGTAAGTGCTAAATGAAGTGAAAATAAAATAGCGAAAAGCTATAAAAAACAGTAACAGTATAGGTAGTATGCATGCACGAGATAGTAGCAGTTAATGTTAAGACGCAACTGAAAGGTTTTTTAATATTAGCATAAAACATAAAACTAAAAATTAAAGCAAAAAAAACGAGAAAACTAAAAAGTAAATATGTCATTTTAGCGGGGCGTGTTGCAGAAAAAATTGAAAAAAAACTACATATACATATACAAAAGTAAAAAATATTAAAAAACAACTCACAAAAAAAGCACTAATTAAGGCATGCCAGGTATTGTAATTGCAATTAAACTGTATGTTTGTAGCGCGAAAAAGCGACAAACGAGCAAATGAGTGTTAGAATAAAACCAAAAAAAAGAAACTTAATTAGCGCATATGATGTTAGAATTTTCAAAATGTTTTACTTTTCAAAAAAAAAAAAAAAATAAATTCACACGCTCAAGTCAGAGACATTTACACACACTCTCATACTTATATACCGACATAAATGCATACTTACATACAAAACGATGATGGTACTTTAATGTAAACTATTGTATTGTTGTATTACAACTGCGACTACAAGCAAAACTACTATTATTATTTAAATATTAAGATTTAAGCAAACAAGTAAATTCTAAATATTTAAATTCAAATAAAAACAAAAATCGAAAATACAAAAAAAAATTTTTAAATATAAAACATATAACAAAAAGCCTAAACATCATAAAAGATTAACTTAAATATTGTTGCGCATGTGTACTGTCAACTTATTTGTTTGACAAGTGAGCTGAATTGCTTGAAATACGAAAGTCTGCACTCTATGGAATAGTAAATTTGTAATCGCCAAAGTTTTAAAATATTTATTAAAATTACTCCTGTTGTTACTCCTGTTAACCAAAAAAATTAAATATTTGGCTGAAAAAATTTATTTCGGTACTTCAAAAATGCTAAATTTCTGAATTGTTAACTTTCCTGGAGATTTAGAAATTCTGAGCTTCGTCAAGCGGAAATTTTCGTGATTCAAATTCAGTATTAAAAAGTGTTATTGAACTTTGAATTCTTGCATTGAGGGATTCGGCACTATTTTGTATGTATCAAGGTGGAAAAACGTTCGAAAACGTCAAAACTTTTACTGCACTGTCAAATTTTCAATGAAACACATATATTAAGCCTTGATGGTGAAGTAAAAAGTAATTACGAATTTCTTACTTTTTTAAAAGCTATTTATTTATATTTAAAACAAAGAATATTCAATGATACCCAGTAGATAATTATAGGCCTTCCACTCTGCCTCTTTTTTTTGCTTTCTATTTTGAATGGAGTGGCGTAAATTGAAGGCCTTCGGTTTTCTCGAAATGCCGCATTTCAAAATGACGTTTGGAGAAGTTCTTTTAAAGCTGCTTTAATTCATGAAAATCATACATTTTAAGATATTTATTGGAGGTTCACATCAAATATGGTTTTTGCAACTTAAAATGCATACTGAAATTCATTATAGATCCGCATAAATTTTAAATAGAAAAATCACTTCCATAAGGCATCCAGGGAAGGCCCTTCGTAGGAAAGCTTTTTAGAATGGCTTCACTTAAATAGGCCTACATGAATTATCTTCTAGGTATATTCACTGTATTGTTCGACGACCTTTTGCCATCTCTCGGCAATCTTCATGATAGAAGAACCGATCTTTATTGACAAAAAACCGAACAAGGTACTGATTTACCGATTAGGTGAGTATGCTGGCTGTGGCAACAACAAATACCATCTCAGCTTCAATAGATTTCTACGGCTCGCCAAAAATGTGGCTGGTCTCACGTTGCCGGTTGACCACAGAACTTTTTTACTATTGACAAGCACTGGACGTTTCTGGTTGATAGAATCCTTCACAGTATCCAATTGTCGATAGTACTCATTTGAATTGATTGCTCGGCTCTTTGGTTGCAGCTCAAAAAATTGCCACACCCTTCCAATCTCCACCACATTGAGAGGATAACCTCTCTTTGAGGAAGCTCTGCTTTTGAAGTCGTTTGGGGCGAATAATCATGTCGGAAACAATTCCGATCCGTTCCACACTCCACATGCCACACTCAAGTTAACTTCTTTGAGTTCATGCGGAATCCAGTATCGACTGATTTTATATGTTTCTGCTATTTGGCGAGCCGTGCAACGTGGGTTTGGGATCAATGCCTTTATTTTTCCATTGTTGTTGTAACAGCATAAAAATTCAAATTTCTGGAATGTTGTTGAAGCGACAGTCCTTGGCCAGATATAAATCTGGGTCGCTCTGGTTACATAGACCCGGTGGGCCTTCCTGACCGAGGAGCACCTTTAATATCATACTTTTCTTTTGGCGCTGATGTTCTTTTGATGCATAGCTTGAAGCGCGTTCTTCCTTTTACCGATGTAAAACAGTAAAAAAATGGCAAGAATGCACAGTTTGGAGTTCTATCTTAAACTTTTAGGTTTAACAGTCTGTTGTTAGTGATTCGATTTTCAGTATAAATTCTTGAGCTTGAGTTCACTTCATCAGCGCAAAAACTGAGTCAGATCTTAAGCTCACCTTTTATGCACGAGGCCCAATGACTTCTTACTCCATTCCATACTTTCCCCAAGTTATTTCTTCGATTTTAAGCAGGGACGTGAAACGGATGAAAAATTTGATCGGTTCGAACCGTTTTTTCACTTTGGGATTGCTTCGTCAAAGCGTTTTTTTGTCTTTGAACCGGGGTTTCGGTTCGGTTCAACGGTTCGGGAGTTAAAAAAAACTAAGCATATTTGTGTTATTTTTATTCAGTAAAAACCGAAAAAAAAATATATAAAAACGTATACAAATGTATATACATATGATCTTGTCATACGTTATATGTAGTAAAATTTGATATACAATAATCCAGCAAGTCCTCGTCAATATTTCCTCGATGGTCCGAGATAATAAATTTTAGTGTAGAAAATGCCCTCTCTACCGAAACCTGGGTTGCTGGAACACCAAAAATAATTTTAGCCAATTCAAATAATTCTTTGTCTGGGTAGTTATTCCATAAGCTCAAAAAATCAACATTATTTGATAGCCGCTTTGTATTATTAAACGATTTGATTTTATCTTTTGGAGCCATAACCGCCAAAATAACGTAAGCGAATTTTTTTTTTTAATTTTCTTTTTGATGCAGAAATGCTCCTAGAGCATCTAGATGCATTTCTGCATCAAAAATAATGTTTTGAAAAAAATGTCGCTTACGATCTATTTTTGGACTTCATCTCATTCTTCCCTATTCCTTTCCCCATATTTTTTTGACTTTACGCTTGCATGAATACCATGCAAAATATAAATAGCTTAAAATAAGATTTTTTTTGAAGTTTAATGGAAATCGCACAAACGGGCTCCAAAACTGAACAAACGCTTTTGATAGTCAACTATTCTGTAGCTCAAATAGTCGGCGGAGAAGAGTTACAGAAACGAGCTACTGGTTTGATTGTATCCAAATCTTTTAGAAAATCACATACAGCCAAATTCAGGGTATATGAGGTACATCTTATTACGGTTATATTATCAATTGCCGCCAAATCAATTTCTAAATGGTGGAGCTAATTAATAGAAAAAAGCAGTTTTCCGGTTCAACGTCAAAAATTCTTCCAAATCATGCGCTCGCTCTGCAAAGCAAATCATTTGTAAAAGTACACATGCGACAATTCTCTTCAACGAGTTCATCTCTTTTTCACAGCTTTTAATTTGAAATCCGTCTCAGAAAGTTTAATAAACATAAACCAATAAAACAGCATCAAATTCAAAACCACAGCGAAAAGTATTTACATAAGCAATGCTAATAAAACGAACGACTTTTATCAACGTACATATATATTGTCCTACATATAAAATATGTGTCAATATGTACGCATGTATGTATGTATGTACAGCGACTTTCGAAAGTGATCATGGGTGGTTGAAACATTCCAAATGTACTTAAACTGTTATTACTTTATTTGTATTTTTTCTTGTATAAATAAACTTTTAACTAACAAACCGCAAATTCTTCATACATATATACATACATCCATGAAAAAAACACACTTACATATGTACATGCATACAATGATATGAACATAATTTAATGACGTAGTGATTTAAGCGTAAAACTAAAAAAAAAAAAACAAATTATGATGAATATTCTAAAAGAAACAACACCCTTAATATTAATATAAGCAAATGAAGTGAAAGCGTAAAAGCGTGCGAGGAAAAGGAAAATGTTAAACAAAGTTTAAGGATCAAAGTTTAGTAAGCAATGATGTAAAAAGGCAACTTTTAACGTTTCGATTAAGCAAAGACATAATACAATTATATACATACATACTCTTATGCTAACAACTCGATAATTAAGTTAAACAATTCTAAAACAAATGAAAACAAAAAACATCAAGTTTAGTAAAACCAACAAAATAAGAAGCAAACAAGTGTATGTAGTTATGTTTTCAGTAGTGATGTGTGTAGATACAATCCTTTTGAGCACCAAATGTTTAAGAAAATGTTACAAGCAATTATTTGAGACTTTTGTCAGCGAGGGGTGGAGTAAACGATATGTAATAATGCCTCATTTGTGCGAGTGTTTGGACCAACTGTGATTTCAATGTATTTTAGCTTACAATTTTTATTCCGGTCACTTTTAAGGAATTAATTGAAATTATAAAATGTAATTAAAATGATTTTAAAATACTTTTAAACTTAAAAGATATTTGAAGAAAAAACTGAATTTAATTTTAGTTGAGAAATCTATTTAGACTAAAACCCGAATTCATAAAAAATGAAATGCTTTATAAATAGAAAATTTTTAAAGCAACTTAATTTTTTATGATAATGCCATCATTTTTTTAAACTGAATGAAAAACTGGAAAGTCTCGAAGTTTTAACGTTACTTTCGAATTTCAAGTTTTGCAGTTTTTTGGGTTTAAGGAAATCGGCTTTTTAAAATGACCTCACATTTTCGTAGACGTTATTGTTCGAAAGCCCTTATACTACATACATAACTCGCATAAATAAGGCATTAGTTAAGGCTATGTCAAAAAGTTAAACAAAGCTTGTTTTGAGTTTCAACTCGTACGCCACTAAAAAAAAAGTTGTTATACTCAAAATGTTTGTTTATGTAAAAAAATATCTATTTTAAATTTACAAAAACGCCAAGCAGACAAGTAAAATGAATTGCGTTCAGTAGTGTCAGCGGTGTGAAATTAAAATTATTAATTGAAAAACTAATTTCGTGAAGAAATACATATATTGAAAGGTCAATGGTAAATCAGCGAAAATCAATTGGAAATTCAGCCAAAGATTTGAATATTTTTAGTGACATATCATCAATTAATTTCGATAAGTTCTTCAACAGCAGCAAAGAGTAGGGGAGGTTTTTTGAAAGTAAGAGCTTTTGAATTGGCAATTTCATGTGTTTCAAACATTTTAAAATTAGCTACTCCGTTGTATTAAATATAGGTTAGGAGACCGCATGTCTTCACAACTGACTTTATTTTAGCCAGTAGGCAAAATCAGAAAAAAAGGCCTTCTAGTAGCCTTTGACTTGAAAATGAAAAGGAATTAGATTCAAAAATCAAAATCTAAATTTTTTTTTTAATTTTGTGTTAACACTCTTGAGCTGCCGAACTAATATTTTGAGCTCATTACAATATCTCGAAAAAGAAAATTCAAAACAAACTGATATTTTAGGTGTAGATATCCGTTACTTTCAAATCCCAAATATCGAAATAACCAACTTTCTGCCAAAACTAAAATGAATGAGGCGTATTCTTGTTTTCGTACGAATCGAAAATTTTAAATTTTTCTATCACTTTTCTACACAAAAATTTTAAATTTTCGATTAGTACGAAAACAAGAATACACCCCAGCAAGAAAAGTAAGAAAATCTAAATTTTCGATGTTGAAATCCCGTTTTTCCGGAATTAATTTCTTCGAGTTCAAATACTTTCTTACAAAACTTAAAAGTTAATTTTTCCATTCACGGAATTTCGGGATTTTAAAATTATTTCGAGAATTCACTTAAGCTACAGCCCCCCGATTTACATATGTGCATGTAGGTACTCGTATATTACTCAGAAATTCGTTTTGTGAGTAAGAGAAATTTCAACTTTCGATACAGAAATTCCGTTTTTTTGGCACTAATTTTTTTCGAGTTCAAAAACTTTCTTGCATTGTTTAAAAGTCCTGCAAATTTTCGGTATCAAATGCTTTCATATTTCCACTCCAGGGACTTCGGCATTTTGAAATTATTGCGAGAATCCACTCGAACCTTCGGAATTCAGGTTCCTTGCTTGAAGAAAAT
>JAPVRG010264445.1:1442-13124 GCA_029783565.1 Rhagoletis cerasi
GAAACACTACTTCTTGTGTTATTAGTATAATATTTTCGACTTTCTAAAACAAAGAACGCCCAGGAGGTTTTTCCTGGTAAAGACCACGTTACATTAGAAGATATATGTATGTGAATGTTTCGTCGCACATAATGAAGCTTTCTGCAATTTAATTGAGAAATAATGGTAAAATTGTCTGAAAAAATATCATCTGCAGAATAGCTGTTTAAGTGGTAGTATCAATCTATCATGGCAACTATCAAAATCGCCGCACGGCTAAGATTTAGCCCAGAAGTTTTTGCCCATCTAATTTTTCTTTAAACTCATATTCTGCAGGCATGTGAACAGCGATAAATTCAAACCCAGGAGATATTGGAAAAATGTGCATCGAATTGCTCGAATGGCAATCACGGAGGTCTTACTCTTCACCATAAGTAAAGATCTTAAACACTTGACGAACCTGTTTCTCAGATATGTACATGCTCCTGGCCAACCCGATTTAAAGACAAACTAGTATTGCCTAGGTTAAACTAGTTCTACGACTACAGTATTTTTGTACAGGACACCTTTCCGAAAATTGGAACTTCAGAATGGACCATCCAACCGCAGTTACGGCCAACAATTGAAATAACTTATCTTTACAAAACAAATGTCAATAATGGTACTTTTATATGACAGTGAAGATTATCAAATAAAATTGATTTGTTTCATTATTTTTTATTTAAAAAAAAGTACCTCTAAATGAATGACCCGATAAAAGCAAAATGTATAAATTTGTATACGAGTACACTTCCCTTACAGTTATGATGGTACATAGAGGCGTATTTTGTATCATCAAAATCCGCAGTTTTATTATTACACTTTAAGATAACATGTGCGTTGTGTGTCATTTGAATACTCTATACACAATTGAAGGACTAAATTATGCTTGCCTGCTTTTCTGTTTTGATAATAACTTCAGATGTGTACCTAAGGTCTACCGAAATGCTGACACTTGCTGCAAAGCTAAAAATTTATTTAAACCGAAATACAATACATATAGTTAGTTATAGAGCAGATTTTAAAGTTGCCATCGAAAGTAGGAGTACTTGAAATTATTTGAATGCGAAGGTTCCCACTAGTGTAGTGTTGGCTCCAGAGAATAAGCTTTTAAGAGTTAGATAATGGGACAACAAGGGCTAAAACCTATATCTAGCCTGATTTAGATGGTATTATTACTAGAGATTTTCCATGTGACGAAAATCTTTTATCGTAGCTCTAAGCAGCAACGGAAAGTGGCAAACACTATCTCTGGCAATGTTCCTCCTGGTAAAGCATGAGTTCAAGTCTTTGATAAACAGTTCTTTCACTGTTAAGCCGACATGAAATCTATATTGGCAGCATAAAGACTCACAGATGACATCCTACTTCTTACTAATATTATAAAAGTGAAAGTTTGTGAGTGCGTATGTTTATTGCTCTTTCACGCTAAAACGGCTGGACGTATTTCAATGAAATTCGGCACACGCATAGGTTATAGCCTGGATTAATATCCAGGGTATATCTTGAAGACAGCTACCACCACCTTCAAAAGTTAAAATAAATTATTTAATAAGATAAATCAAATATTCAAACAATGTGAATGTAAAACGAAAGGAGTTTAAAAATATTTCTGAAGAAAGTTGCCACCTGTTCAAAAAGCTAAAATCAATTTAATAAACAGGTTTAATCAAATACTTTAATAAGGGTATCAAACGAGAGAGGTTTTTTAGAATGTTTTCTTTAAAAAATATTATTTAAGAGGGTTGTCACCTTTCTAGAAATTCAAAATCAATTTAATTTCCATGTTAAAAAAAAATATTTATTCATACGTATATGGGTATCAAAGGAAAGGAATTTAAGTAAGCTTTATTTCGAAAATACTATTTTTGAAGAGAGCTGCCACCTGCTGAGAAATTCTTAATCAGTTTAATTACTAAGTTAAATCAAATACCTAAATATGGGTGTCAGACGACAGAAATTTAAGGAAACCTTATTTCAAAAATATATTTAAAGAGGGTTGACAGCTGCTAAGAAATTCGAAATCTATTTAATTAACATGTTAAATGAAATATTTGAATATGGATATCAAGCGAAAGATATTTCAGTAAGCTTTATATTTAAAATATTTTTGTAGAGGATTGCCATGTCCTCAAAACCTTTAAACCTTTTGATATGCATACATAGATGGCAATCGCAAAGTTAGGGAAAGCTTTATATATATTTTTGATGAATGAAATATTTAAATAAGGGCATCAAACAGTAGAGGTTTAATAATGATAATAATAATAGGTCGGCGCTTACACAATATGTTAGTATTTTGCCGAGTTTCTCCTCCGATTTGTGGCGTGCGCCTTGATGTTGCCACATAAAGGGAAGGGAGCTACAGTTTTACGCCGACACCAAACGGCGATTGTGTTTTAAGTGAAGCTTTTTCATGGCAATACACTCGGAGGTTTGCTATGCCTGCCAAGTGGCGACCGCTATTAGAAAAAAACTTTTAGTTTTTATTTTTTTGATGTTGGTCGGAAACTGGGCTCGAACCCAGGGACTGCTAACTACTGCAGCACAGCGGCTGAGGTTTAAAAAGCTTTAGTTCAAAAATATTTGGAGGAAGTTGTCACCAGTATAAAAGTTCCAGTTTAATTTAATCAGAGGTTAAATTCAGTAATATAATACGGGTGTCAAACGAAAGAAGTTAAATAAACCGCATTTTATAAGAGAGTTGCCACATTTCCAAAATTTATGTGAATCAACTTTTTCGGTTTGTGTTGAATAAAATGTAATAATAATAACTTAACATTAATATATAATTGAAACTATATTCTACGAAAGATAAGTTGTTATTCATATATAAACTGCTGTTTCGTTACAATTTGGCACAAACAATGAACATGTCCTGAAATATTATTTGCATGCCAGAACTCCTAGGACAGGGGAATATCGAGACTGGCTCAGTTAAGCTAACCATCTGAGTAAGATCATCAAACGGGGCAGCATAATTCTACAGCATTTGGTAAAACGGATTGAGGTGCTACTGTAACATTTGATAGCATGACGTTAAACCATATATCACGCGTGCGGAGCTGCAGGCGAAAGCTAGTTGAGTATAAAATTCAAATCAAACTCAGAGAAAGAGATCAGTCTGCTTTAAAAGCTTAAATTTCGTTGCAGAACTTAACCTTATATTAAATTTTGCAATCGCCTCGTTAAACCGTAGTTGGCACACTAAGAATATGCAAATATGGCGGTAAAGCTTTCGAGCACCAGGCCAAATAATGTGGAAAACGCAAAAACGTGTCAAAGTGCTAAAATGACAGCAAACAACAACTTTTTGAAAATATTAGAATAAACTCGTATTTATTTTACTAGTAAAACCATAAACGAACCACACGAAGTAACACAAAGTTAAGTATACACATATGGACATATGTATCTACATACGTAGTACATATATGTGTAATGGTTGCATGTAAGTGCATATGCACTTACGCTGCCACACTTGAGCAACTCGTTCACACGTTGCATGCCACCAACAACCAACAACCAACAGCCAACAGCTAACAACGACATCAGAAAGTCGAAGCTGAAGCCGCGTGGCAAAGAGCTCATTAGGCAACAAACCCCTGAAGAGATGAGTAAATTGCTGGAAAAACGGTTGGCAAATTATGGAGGTCGCTAATAAGCAACGCCAACACCCGACACCAAGGAAAAACCAAAATAAAAATAAAAAACAATGAATGAACAAAAACAACAACACCCGATAAAACAGCAAGCGACCACAATGGAGTGCATAAAACGCCCAGAAAAACACCCACAAACCACTAGTGACCCCGTCGGTAGCAGCATGAGTGGCGAGTGAGTGGTATGCCGGTGGGTTTAGCGGTGACGCTATCGTCAACTCTTGCAGTGCGCGGCACCCACACAACATGTCAACCAGCCAACAATGCAAGCCTTTGGCGTCATGTGGCGCATACGCAACGCGGCGAGAATATTGTCACTGCTCGCGTGGCGATGGGGCACTGTGGCGTGCCATGTTAGCGGGTTTGCTGCAAGCAAAAGAGAAAAAACAAAAACGGAAAACAAATAAAATGCTGCTTTAAAGCACGTAAAAAGTTCTTCGAAGGCGACACAAACTTACTTCACAACTTTCTAAGGACATTTTCAAGTGTTGCGCGTGGACCGCCAAGTGTCGCCGAAGGATATCGTCAAATATACAGCGATGTGGTATGAAAATACGAGTACGTACGCTCTATTCTCAAATAAGCGGTATAATTAAAGTCGCATTTGTGACAGGCGTATGCCGCCTGTGGCGTTTTTAATTTTCGTCGCATGCATTAGAAGTGGAACAATTCCATGCCAGCCATCAACTTTGCACAAACACCCAGACCCACGCACACGCGCACAATTGTCCATCTATCTACTTGCAAATACACCAAACTTCAACCAAAAATCCACGGTAGTCTCAGCATGCTTAGACAGGCAGCTGTTATAGCCCGCGGCTGATTAAAATCTATTAGTGAAAATCATGTTTTGAACGGATGCGAGCAGGACAATGCGATATCTTATGCAGAACCGTTGCATATCGTTGAGTAATAGGGTAGTTTTTTTCGTTTTGAGAACTTGCGTATTGTAGGATTTTTCTATTCAATTCTACACATTTCATTAAAATGTAACTAGCGGCCTTTTGCTTTATTTGTTGTTTTGAATCTGGTGTCGTACAAGATTTTAGAAAGAACTTTATTATTTGTTCCAGTTCATTCCATTTGGTATTAAATTTGGTGTATTTACATAGAAATTTTAAAAATCGTTTGTAAGATTTTGTATTGATCAAAGGTTCATTCGTCCACTTTTCGGGTACAGCAGTAGATTGCCGAATAGTATGGGTTGGGGCGGATCAATGAGTTAGATAAGATTATAAGAGATTAGGTTTTCATTAAACATATCGTAGGATACGATCGGTTTTGAACTTCGTTATCATGTACTCGTATGTTGAAAAAATACGAAAAAATTTGCCATGCCCTTCTATTCACCGACTCACTTGTCGTCATTATTAGTTACCAGTAAGCAAGTTAGAAAGAAGAGAAGCAAGGGTTCTCTCTTCAGTGGCGTCTCTATGCCTCTACATCTGCGATGGGCAAGGAGAGCTTTTACTCTACGCACATCTAGCTATGCAAAACCTCTGCGCGTAGACACGGCGGTTCCCTTCACTGCTCTACACCAGCGGCGACCAGAGAAAGCTCTTACGCTGTGCGCGTTCATATAAAACTATACAAAACTTCAAAAAGCTTCTACTACGAGATAAGTTTTGAGCGAGAGATTTCACTCGAGGCGTGTCTATTCACAATAAATGTATTTTATTTCAATTGATTCTCTTGCGGGATAAATTGGGGTAGTGGCTGCACTGCATAAGCATTGGTTAGAGAGAGCACTGCCAGCCTCATATAAAATGCCCAGAAATTAAAAAAAAAGCTTGGCATTAGTGCCTATGAAAGTGCCAATTGTGTTCTGCACCGCGGATGACTAGATCAGAGAGAGCTTTTGCTCTGTGCGCGTCCATATGAAATCTATAGTAAACTTTAAATTGCTTCTACCGTCGAATATGTTCTGAACGTGACTGGGCTGGATAGAGCTCTTGCCTCGTGCTCGTCTATATTAAACAGCACTTGTCTAAAAGAGCTTTAATACTTACTGTGCGTCCGTTTAAAAAAAAAAAAATATGTACATTAGGGTGGTCCAAAAATGAATGGGAGAAAAGTAAAATCAGAAATTAAATGCTCTCACGACTTTTCGTAGAAATGGCATAGAATCCATGAAAAACAAAATTTTTCAATCTGAAACCCCTACTTCTCTTCAAAAGACTTCAGAGAATAATGCTCAATTTTTATTTAAACATTTTCTGAGTGTGGAAAATAGTAGGAAATACTTGTTAACGCTTCTTTTTGTATTTTTGATTTTTTGCGATTTTTCGGAGACCCTTAGAAAATAGTTAAAGTTAAAAAAGTGTAAATAAACAATTGGGCATTATTTTCTGAAGTCTTCTGAAGAGAAGCAGAGCTTTCAGATTGAAAAATTTTGATTTTCATGGCTTCTATGCCATTTCTACGAAAAGTTTTTTTCCCCATACAAAATACATGGGAAACTTTGAGCGCTTTGAGTGACCTTTAAATATATTTTGATTTTAAAATAAAAAAACAGAGATATACTTTTTTTCGGTATAGAACAATCCTAGGGCGTGAGAGCATTAAATTTCCAATTTTACTTATTTTGAACCACTCTAATGTACATACATACATCTGCATGTGTACCTATTATTAACCGATTACTTTTTCAAAACAGTTATCATTAACGTGAATTTGTTCACAATATTGATACCATTGCCCACCTCCGTGGAACCTCTGATATTATCTACTGTCACGATTTGTTGGTATGATCAAAACTTATCGTTAAAACTACTTAAATGTGTTAGTAAGACTGTTTCTCCTGTCTAAATTAGAGAGTTGTACATAAAACCTAGTGGACAGTTTATTGTCCCAGCTTCGAATTCGGCAAGAGACGCTTTCTATGACCGGGAACCCAAATAATGGAGGCATCTATTGATTTGGCCCATAGAGGAAATGTATGCTTTTTGTATTCCCTCAAAGTTTTTTTTCTATACCCTTAAGGCCCTCCCGATACGCCTCTATATCCGTCTGAATGACAGAGAAATACTGGAATGAAAGAGACATCCAGCAACGAAACCGCCACGCCCAAACCACAGTCCATTTTTAACGCTTCGCTATAAAATTCTTCTCGATTACCGTCCCTCTACTCCAATCCCTTCTAGAGAAAACTTCAACTGAAAGTTTTTCTTGAAATATTGCGTAGGAGGCATGTAGTCTCATGATTCTAAAAGCTTGTCAAGAATACCAGTATGCCCATATTACTTCGACTTCCAACAGCCTCATATTTTAAGTCTGATTGCAGAATTATGTTCAATTTCTCGTATGTGGAGTATAGTGGAGGGAAAAAATAAATGTTTCGATTTCGATTTTATATGGAAAAAAAGCAATTTTCCGCAGAAATGGTATAGAATCTCTAAACATCAATATTTTTCAATCGAAAAACTCTTGTTCTCTTCAGGAGACTTCAAGAAATAATACTCAATTGTGTATTTAACCATTTTTTAATATTCACAATTTTTTTGGGTTCCCCATTGCAGACCTTTATTTTACCCATCTGTCCCTTATACATATTTTCTATATAAAGGGCACCTTTTGTCCTTTCTTATTTAAGCCGTCCTTTAAATGAGCTGTAGATTTTTTTCAAAAAAAAAAATGTCCCTTATAAAATCGAATAAAAATCTTCACAAAGTTGTTACGCACTACACTTGTAAATTTTAATTTGATCGGTACTCATTGTATAGGCTACATATAATTCACGAATGTTCCTAGCGATGACAGCGGAAATAAACATATTAAGATATTTATCATAATTAATTAATTATATTATCAAAATTCATGCAGATGCTTTCCTTTGAAAATGAAGATACTTTGAGTAGAATTCATTGTATTTATAAAACACAGAAAAATTTGTGCCTCAGGATCGTGCTGTACGCTGGGTTTGAATCCCGCAATTTGCACTGAAAAATAACAATAAAACCCCGGTGAGATCTGCTATCCCTAATGGGATATCTGCGGTTAGTAAATTTACTCCAAAAAACACTAAACTGCCGACTGCAATTTGAGTGTGTCGTGCCAATCCACAAGAAGTACAACCATGTCATTACGCGGAGGATGACGAAGTCCTTGGGGAAAAAAATTGGCTTCAGTTGACATACGTAAAACAAAATAAGTTTGAAAAAATTTTAATTTACTTTTCATTAATTAATATGGTCACCGTAACTATCTTTGTACGCGCCTCTCATTTGTCTTCCAACTCAGTTCGGTATACTGTACAACGTCCAGGTAGGTACTTCGCTGCCGAGGATAATGTGTGATCATGCCACAAATGGAAGATTTTATGGGCCTCCATTTGGCACATCTCCACATTTCACCTTCCTTTAAGGAAACCCCAAAGCCATTGTGGACTGTGTCTAAGTAATACAGGTAATGTTAGCTAAAACAAAATTCTTTTAAAATAGGTATTAGTTCTTAAATAAAATATTATCTTAAAGTGAAGTTGGAAATACCAATCATCCAGTTTTCAAGAATGCGTACGTAAAAATTGTTCCACTCTTGTTTATTGAAGTAATATTTTACCATCTACATACATCACATTATTATACTCGCATATAAAAGTACATACACTCCGTTGCGGTGAACAACGCGCATTTTCCAATATTTGCTATTCGCATACCATTTGTGCTATCGTATTCTAGCCAATTCAATTGCTCAATTGACACGTTCCGAACATAATCATGCGAGTGTCATCATCATTTCCGTTGACATTTTCCCTTTAACTTTTTACCAGCACTTAGACGTCACATAAAAAAAAAGTAATTTTTTACCGCAGAAAATCACCCCCCTATTCTTAGAAATAGATGAAAAGAAGTTTGCAACAGGCAACTTAACATTCCTGCAGATGTACCTACAGAAGTGCTTATGCTTTTGCATGGGGGCCTGTGCAGGACTGCGTTAAAATGCGTGGAATTTTTCGCATAAATTATCACCGACCAAATGTATTTTTCTTTTAGAGAAAAGCGCGCCTCACATATCACACACGTAAATACTTACATACATTGGTGCCACTTCTAGCATCGAGGCCATATCCGTGCATAATAAAGCTATTTTAGCGCAAAAATACTTGAATTCTTATCGTCTTCTTTTCATATAGACACTCGTACATATGTACATAAAATGTCCCTTCAGCTACTACTTTGTTGTAAACCCGTATATTTGTATAAATATTTGTCATTGCGGTATATGGTAAAGTCTCATTTGGGCTGTCTGCCTGATGTGTGGATGAGGCGAGCACTCAAGTTTATTGGCATTACCTTCTATAATTTTTTAATAATGTGCGCTTATACGTTTATTGGTTTTCATCATTTTTCGTTACGCACATTGTTTGGGAAATCGATACTTCACGCGCTCAGATGTGCACTTTGCAAGATTGTCTTTTAGGTGATATGACGGGATAACGAAAATTTATAATAAGTTTACGATAATTACAACTCAACGAAAGATAAAGTTGAAAAAATTTTAAATAGAAGGGATATACCATGGTCTGAGTTTCAATTATGTCAAAGAGCATCATTTAGTCATTTCTCTCAAATTGTAGAAGATAAAAACTTTCGATGAAGAACATATGAATTATTCTGTGGGCCGGAATATGCAGGGTGTCGCAGAAGTCTACGTGAAGCCGGAAACGGGTGACAGGCCAGGACAAAGTGGCGTCACTCTGTATCTCGCTCACACTTCCTGAAATGACTCTCTTCGTCTCACTCAAACTAGAATTACCTTCAAGGAAAGTCTTGAGTACACTACAATCGTAAGAAGAAAAATTAGAAAACTGAGTTACCTTACAAAAATTTAAATTGTCCATAATTTATGAAACAATCTGGCAAGTGGCATACCAATTCGGAATCCCTCTTAAATGCGCCAAATTTCAAAGTTACTTGCCAAATAAGCGTAGTACATTTTTTTCAGTACAATTAGTTAAAATTGGGCGAAGAATTAAATTTAAAAAAATTTTTGGGCAAATGTGTAATTTTCTTCCAAGCTAGAGTAGTTGGCTATAAATTTTAGACAGCAATTTACAGAAGCATTACTCAGGATCGCTTATATTTGAATACAATGTCACTAAGTCACTCGCTTTAAAAACTAGCAACCGTGCCGCTTAGTTTTTGATAATTTTAGTTTCCTTCTCGTTGCTGGCATTTAAAGCGTGCAGGAACCTGGGTCTAAATTATTGTGGTTCATTTTTGTACTGCTTCTTTGATCGCATACTAAATCGTCAACATTCGGCGGCAAAATAAATAATAAGAAGCAACGCGGTCGGTCCAGATTACTGTAGTGTTTTTTCAGGCGGAGGTTGGTGCTATTAAGGAAGCAGTCGATTGTCTGTTGTTAATGTCTACTCCAACAGCCAGACGGCAATCAGAGCCCTGGGCTTATTTACGGTATGCTCGAAGCTTGTTGGAGCCCTAATTTGCTTTCGATAGCGTCGGAATATTACTTTATCAGATTTGTTTGGGTGCCAGGCCATAGTGATATCGCAGAAAACTGTGCGGCTGATGAACTGCCCAGACGCGGTACCATTGAGGAATTATCGCCAGGAAGGGAGATGGTAGGGTTCCTTTGACTACTAGTGGACTTCTCTTGGAAAAATTGGCCTCTTGTCAACTCAGCGAACGCTGGAGGGCAAGGTATTCTAGCCTCGAGTCTACCGGGGGCGTCTAGGGATCTCCTTAGGCTCGCCAAGCCGGGTCTTTCGATGTGAAATTGAATATCTTACTGGACCTCTTTTGTCGTAGCTGTATGGAGGACGACGAGGTGGAATCATCTCAGCACTTCCTCCTAGACTGCCCAGCTTTTGCTAGATTGCAGCTTATGCACTTGGATTCATACTTTCTGACAAGTCCGGAGGAGCTATCCGGGACTAACATTTGCCGCCTGCGAAACTTCGTTCTCGGCACTAGCGATTTTCGCCCTAACTTAGCAGTTACCGTTCGCAGTGGTATCACCAACGTCCATGGTTCAAATGAGCCCCTTAACAAAGGCAGCACCTAAACCTAACCAAATCTAAAGCGGTCGATCACATCAGAGCTCTACTGTTAGTTTCTCCGAAAAGAGGCTATGCGACAGGCTCCGTAAAATATAATCGAAAAATCTCTGACTGCAAACCATTTAATGAGTGTGAAAACGAATGAAATCCTAGAAAATGGGAGGGGCTAGATGTAATATGCTCTTGGTCGAGATTCTGTGCAAAAATTCAGATGCCTATAAGTTCAATTATTAAATCCGAGCCACCTTAAAAATTCTGGTATTTTATTAACTGTATCTTAAATGCTTTCAATTTTTAACGTATGAAGCCAGTAAACCAAATTTTAAATATTAGCAAATCCAGTCTTAATCTTTAAACGCTAAAAATGCTTTGATTAAATCTGAAATCTGCGCCGCTACAGATTTCGGTGTTCAACACGGCTGCGTAACCTCCAATTTGACATACAAACATTTATAATATCGACTCATACATACATACATACACACATACTTAACTAATATGATACTTTGAGCATTGAAGTCTATGATTATGCACGTCACGTCCTTGCGACACTTCGTTGCTAGCTCTTATTTTAGCTTCCTTTTTTTTGGTAGAATTTTTCATTCGCACTTTGCTTCGGAGCATTCCCCCTACCACTTTTCTCGGACTCTCCAAATGTCCGATATTTTAAGAATTATGAATGCCACGTGACTTTCTATGAAACATGATTTGTAAATAACGCAAATACGAACCTACCCATAACCCATAGCATCATACCTCCGTGCATCCATACATCCATATACGAGTACGGTTATGCTCTCATAGGCGCTCCTTAAATATTCCAACGCATTTGCTGCCCATTTGTGGGTGACACTTTACATTGGCTCGCTAGTGACCAGCGCTATGTCGCGTTGGCCTTGGCTGGAAATGCCAGACGTCACGCTCGTGTGCTCAATCGGGCGTGTGTAAATAAAGAATAGTAAAATATTAGTAAAATATGCT
>JAPVRG010264469.1:10534-20923 GCA_029783565.1 Rhagoletis cerasi
GACCGACAGCACCAGGTAAAATTGCATTGAAAACTAAAAGAGCATGTAAACAAAAGCTAATTCAATGACAGTCTAACTAACAAACAAAAATAAATAAAAACCCAAGAAGATAGAAAAATAATGACAAAAGCGAATAAAGAACTCAATTTGTAAGATCAACAACTAAGTGCCTCTCTAATTTAAGTACTCGTAGCGTTAAACAAATTTGTATTTTATATTATTGGGGAGAGGGGGATCGTTTTGGTGGTCTATGTGTACTCTTTGGAGTACATATTCTGAAATGAGTACGGTAGTAAGGAAATATGTGCCTTTAGAGGTGTTTATATTCAAACATACATATTCATAATACATTTGTATATTAGGCTTGTATTAAGTATATGGGCGTCTGCGGCAGCATTTGCTTACCTCCAGTTAATTGAGTTTTGAGTGATCAAGAAATTTCGTAAAGAAAAGAGTGAAGTAATGTAATCAACCAAACATTTGTGCTACTGTGGCTAAATTCGCGCTTGTTTAAAAAGAAAAAAGTCAGCAAATCAGAAAAAAACAGTACTGGGCTGTGTGTACTGATGTTCATACATCTGTATTTATGTATATTATAGTATGTATTTGCTTATTTTTAAATTATGACACATACACTTGGTTTACTCGCTGGCGGCAGAGCATTTTTTCGGTTTTGCGTTCGCATTGAAAACTTGTATCTGCGGCGCATGAGAACCGCGAAAAATAGCAGAAGAGATAAGGGTGATCGCGAATCGCGATCTACATATGTAGGTATAATATGTATGTATGTAGTGCGAGTGGAAGAGCCAAATTATTTGAGTGTGTAAGTGAGTGAGTGAGACTGAGATGATGAGTTGGTGAGTTGGTGTGCTGCTGATCTTTTGGGGTTTGCGTAGGCCTACGGATGTGGAGCTTAAATCTGATTTTTTGCTACGAAAGAGCTATGAAACGGGTTAAAAGTGTGAACTTGCTCTATTTGCTCGTTGACCGCCTCCCGCCTTCGCCGAACTATGGGAATATGTGAATTTGTATGCTATGCATAAGAAAGCAGAGAGCAAACGAGAACTTTCATTGGTATACTCGTAGAGGGGGGGGGCGATCACATAAATTGTTCGAGGAGAGTTTGTATTTATGCATCCAAATTAAAAATGTGTAGGTGTAGTTATTTTGGTGTTAAAAATGTGCGTATGAAACACCTACATATTTGATATCGATTTTTGCAAAGTGTGATTGAGAATAGATAGAAGGAGGCGTAGAACAAAAAAATTTAAATAAGCAAAAAGCAAAAGCGTTTAAGGAAGATCATATGCGATAAATGTATACAGGGTGTCCCAAAAGTAACCTGCCAAACTTGAGGAGAATGTAGGTGGTGAGCTCCCTGATAAGCAAAAATTTTTCAGGCAAGCGTCACCGTTTTTGAAATATTGAAATTTTTTTTGAATTAAAAAAAATCGGGCCTTTTCACGTATTTTCTTTAACTGCATGTACAAACAATTTTTTAATTTTTTTTTAATTTTAATTTTTTTAAAATTTACATGCTGTAAAAATACATGAAAAGGTCCGATTTTTTGAAATTCAAAAAAATTTTCAAATTTCAAAAATGGTGACACTTTCACCTCCCCCACCTACCTTCTCCTCAAGTTTGGAAAGTTACTTCTGAGACACCCTATATACATATTTATGTAGATACGTACTAAAGATGCAGAGAAAAGTGAAATGTTTAAATAAATATTCTTGCAACTTTGTATGCACTGTATGTATGTATGCATGTGCACATCGGCTGCTCCATTCCAAAATGTGTTAAAAATAAAATTGTGAGAAAAAAGTGATTTAGTTTTTTATTTGACCTCTGGAGGCTGTAGATACTAGGTTTTAGATGTGTCGTATCTCCGAAAATATTGCAGCTATCAACAAATAGGCCTAGCTAAAAGGTTCGTCTAAACACAGTATATCCCAAATTATGAAAACCCGATTTTCCGAGAAAATGTTGGATACTGTGTTTTGGAATGGAGCAGCCGATATGTATGTCTGCATACTTGACTTAATAAATAAACAAAATGAGAGCTTCCTTGAATAAATATGTATATACATATGTAAATTATCAAACTTATTATTCTTCAAGGCAATTTATTAAAATGCGGAAATATACATATATGCAGCTTAATCAAAAGTGGGCAGATTTAAGTCAAGACTAACTATTAGGTTGCACAAATATTTCAAATATTTTGAAACTTTACGATCATTTAGAAATCAACTATCCTCTGACCCCTCAAAATTATTCGAAAGAAGTCGATTGCGAAATTTCTCGGCTGTCTGTTTTGACTGCAGCTTCTCGACGTCGAAATTTCGTCGCTCTGTGGACCTTACCTGTAATAAGGTAGTGATCCCGTCGATGTTGGCTCCGGCAACTTCTCTTCGTTATTGAAGGTGTTGTTATGGATGCTGAAATTTCCTTCAGTGGGACTAAATATACCTTCTTTGCGTTAAAAATTCCAAGCACAATTCGCTCATATGCTTTCTCCAGGCTTTCTCCTCTGTCGGGATGTGTGCACAAATGAGACGAATGTTGTTGAATTTAGCTTTGATGCGGATCGTGGCAATTCGTTTACTGATGGGCGAGAATCTGAAGACGAGTTGTAGTAGTGTCAGCTCTTCCACAAATCCCACACCAAATCCGAGCACCGTCTCATAGCAGCTGTAATAGATGTCTCACGCTGAAAAATTTTTGCAGCCATGCCAACTCCATCGCATTTCCTTAACGGTGGTTATGTCAGCCTGGTACTTCTCTATGACATTCAACGGTTGGATAGAGGCACCTTGACTTCAGAGGGAAAGGGGTTAAGAGGGATAAGGGTTTGAGGTGCTTGAAGAGGGTGGCCACCTGTTTAAAAAGTTAAACTCAAATTATTGAAGCGAATCTTATTATTACAGCTCCGATATGTTTGCGATAAATATTTAACGCCTCGGTAAAGGTAGTATATGGCGGGTATAGAAAACGAATAGACTAATGCAAAGACAAGGATATAAACAGAAAAAGATAAAGATAAAGATAAAGAAAAGATGATTATTAAGATGAAAATGAAAATGAAGATAAAGATAAAGACAGAGATAAGGATAAAGATAATGATAATGATAATGATAATGATAATGATAATGATAATGATAAAGATAAAGACAAAGACAAATATAAAGGTGAAGACAAAATGAAAAAGTTTGCTGGAAATTGTCTATTAAGTTTCACTTCTTCCGCGCGTAGGGACTACACGCACATATATTTTTTTTTACTTAAAATGATTGTAGTGTATCCAAGACTTTCATCGAAGCCGTATCTTTTAAGGTAATTATAGTTTGAGTGAGGCGGAGAGGGTAATTTTACGAAGTGTGAGCGACACAGAGAGTGACGCCACTTTGTCCTGGTCTGCCACTCGTTTCCGGCTTAACGTCGACTTCTGGGACACCCTGTATAGTGAGCCCTGACGTCCGATTGTAGCCGCACCTACTGGTGAAAGTACTCTGCGGACTTCATTGAGGCCGTAAACCGTATAAGTCCCCACACGGATTAATTACCGCATCACGCACATGGTTTGCTCACGTTGCCCAGAGTACGCGAACGGGGACGAAAGAGTCGGAGTGGAGTATATTCGTTGAAATTCAGAAATGTCGTGAATATATTTTCTAGAATATTTGCAAATTATGTTCTTTAAAAAGGTTCAGTGACCTCAAATAAATATATGTATAATTATATTATGTAGCAACTGTGCACAAAGATCAGCTGTGACGCATATATAGAACGCACTAAATTGATGTGAATATTACCACATTTTTTTACCAGTATGTAATGTGTTTATATTTTCATAGAATAATATAGCTTGTATTTTCCTTGCTTATATACATGTGTTCTTTGTGTTCTTTTTTTTAGCACAACACATCCCACCGGTTAGTTGAGAATATTATTTAACATTAAAAATCGATTTCTTCGTGTTATTTTTAGTGCTTTAACACACTCATCATAGCTCGAACACCTCTGTGGATTGCGTGGAAAATAGTAAAGCACATGCGCAAAAATATCAGAAAAAAAGTTGCTTTAAGTGAAATTTGTTGTTTTGTTTTTTTTCAAACTAGTATTTCAATTCTATCTATTTTGAATTCGTCATGCCAAAAACAACGCCTTGTGCAATTTGCTTAGGAATTTTCTGCGTAATTCTCCAAAACTCTCGGTTAGCAGCAGCGCTTTGAAATGCAAATTTTTGGTGATCATAAAAAAATGAAAAAAAAAAACGAAAAACAAGCTATTTCAATGCATTTCTACGCTATTAAAGCCAATATATGTACATACATACGTACATGGTTCTTATGTTACTATGTACATATGTATTGTTATTCACTATTTTTGTTTTGAAATGCATTAGTGGTTTTCATAGAGAATATTTGAATTACATATTCATTCATTAAAAGTGCCAATGACCAGCAGCTTATTTCCATACCGAAAACCAATTATTTGAAAAAAAAAAATAGTGTTCGAATATTTAAACAATATAAACTTTGATAACCTATAAAGGGCATATTTATGCATATAGGCCATGCACTTCAAATAAGTTAAGCAAAAATTTTTCAAAATAGCCGAACATTTTTCATACATACATATCGCACACCATCTTCAAAAGAGTAACAACTCAAAATCTGTAATTTTTGAAATAATGCGCTAAAAATGCTCACATACCTTTTATTTACCTTTCAGCAAAAGCTGCAACAAAATTTTATTTTAATTTGTTGAAAAAATTTAATGTAAAGTCTCCCTGGCCCTTATGATGACCATGTGCTTGGAAATAGTTTTTCGCGTTTTATGGCAAACGTGGAATTTTGAGTTGTGACTCTTTTGAAGATGATGTGCGATATGTATGTAATTCGGCGAATAATAATTTACGCGCCACTACATTTGTATGTATGTGTGTACACAAATTTTCGCGCATTATTTTCTGAAAGAAATAAAAACATTGCAAAAATTAAACACACAAAACCGTAAATTGAACGAATTTATCGAGCCACTGAAAGCATTGGAGGCGATGCCATGAATGCGCACAGACGCACAAGTTGCCAAGATAATTTTAAATTTTCCAAAATATATACATATACATATGTATAAATATCTGCATACATACATACATAGATGTACATTCAGCAATGACCTTTGAAATTTCTTTAAGGCCAACAATTATGCTTCATTAAGCGAAATTTCAAAATAATAAAATTTTCACACAAAAAGAAAAATATTCTATTTATAATACATACATTTTCAATGATCGGCTGGCTATATCTCTGTAAATGTCTATTTATGTAAATGTGAAGAACTTCAAAAATACATTGCTACCTATGTATGTTTGTATGTATATTAGGCTGATCCTTAAATTCAAATGAACGATTTTTTTCAGTCACACCCCTCAATCGGTAATACCACGGTCAAAGATATCACATATAAATTTTGGTCCCGATTGAAGGCGGTTAAGGCGTATCGCACAGGGGTCAAAGTTCAGATTACTTTAACCGTTTCCAGTCGGAACCAAACTTTATTAGTGATATCTTCAACTATAGTAGTATCGATTTTGGGTATTAGATGAAAAAACTTATTTTACTTTTTTCGAGTCACCATATAGGAATCTGAACTTTGTCCCCTCTGTGACACACCTTAACCAAATCCAATCGGGATCAAAATTTATATGTGATATCTTCGTCTATAGAAGTACCGACGTAGGGGTTGAGGTTTAGGAAATTTTATGTGAAAATTTCCTGCCTACATTTAAGGACCACCCTAATGTATATACAGACCATGTATTTCCAAACGCCACACTTCTGAATATAGAAAAACAATAAAGTCTTTAACGAAATTTATTTATTTGTTAATGTTAGAAACATATGGTCATTAAAGAGGCTCTGAATCTGTCTATGTCATTTTCCAGTATTGAGATGATGGAAGTGACGAAAAATAATAATAAATGATTTTCTTAGCTATTCAAGGTCAATTGCTTAATTATATTTTTATGGTTTTTGTAAGTAATTAAACAAACATATTTTTTCTATATTAGAAGTAGGCACTTTGTGGCGTTGATATACTTCAGATACAAGCAAATGGAACAATTTTTTTTTATTGTAATATAATCCGTATATAGTTTAGGGAGAGTGCCCAAATAATTTCGGGTTTAAATAAAACGTGCCATCCCTTAAGCGCTCGGGAAACTAAAGCTCTGCCATTTAACATTTGTCAAACGTAACTATGGTCCAAAACAGTCATGGTCATACTTAAATACTTTCGTATTTAAAGTACCTATGCCCAAATTTAGAGATGCCTAAATACTTAAGTAAATACATAGAATTAAAGTATTAAGCAAATGCTAAATACTAAATCCAAGTAATATTATAAACGAGGCCATGAGAGCCAGAGTAGCATATCTGCAAAAATAGTAAACCGAGCCTTAACCGCCAAAATAACGTAAGCGACATTTTTTTCAAAATTTTCTTGTTGATGCAGAAATTTATCTAGACGCTCTAGGAGCATTTCTGCATCAAAAAGAAAATTTTGAAAAAAATGTCGCTTACGATTATTTCAGCATTTGCTTGGTAAAATCCAATAAATTCAATCTAGCTATCTGAGAAAACCAAAATGTGGTTACTCTGGCAATAGCAATACTTTTTGAGCTATGCTTTGTCTCCAACACTTCCACTTTTTTTTTTTCCAAAAATATAGTTAGGCTACTCTGGCTCTCATGGCCTCAAATGTGAAAGTTTGTGAGTGAGTGAGTCAGTGTGTATGTTTGTTTCTCTCTCACGCTAAAACGCCTAAACGTATTTCAATGAAGTCTGGCACACGGATAGGTTATAACCTGGTAACGCATTTAGGATATTCCTTGAGTAGAGTTGCCACCTTTTTCGAATGTTATAATCAATAAATTACTAAGTTAAATAAAATGATGTAATAATGTGGGTGTCAAACGAAAGGGGTGCTAAAACGTTTTATTTCGAAAAAAATTGTAAGAGGGTTGGCAAAGATTAAAAAATTTTAATTAAATTTTATTAATAAGTTAAATGAAGTATTAAAATATGTGTGGCAAATGAATGAGGGTTAAGAAAGCTTTATTTTGAAAATATTTTGAAAACAGTAAATTGGTTAAAGTATTACAATATGGATATTAATTGAAAAGTTTCCCCAGCTTTATTTCGAAAATATTTTTAAAAGGGGCAGACACCTGTTTAAAAGTCAATTTCAATTAAATCAAAAAGTTAAATTATTTAAAACGATGTCAAATCAAACAAAAGATAATTAATAAGGCTTTATTTCGAAAATAATTTTTAAAGAGGTTGCCACCTTTTTAATAGTCTAATTAAATGCAATCAGTTACTTTAATGAAATATTACAATATGGATTGAAAAAAAAATATTTTGAAGAGGGTTGCCATCTGTTTAAACTTTATGTTCAATTTAATGAAATATTACAATATGCATGTCAAACGAAAGATGTTTAAAAAAGCTTTACTTCGAAAACAATTTTTAAGAAGGTGTCAACCGTTTTTTAGGCATATGATTTCCACATTTTTGTAAAAAAGAAAAAATTTAACCCTTGACGACCGAGTCGAGTTGTATTTTATTAAAAAAGTTTTAATGCAGTTTTTTTTCAAACATTCGTATGAAAGAAAAAAATGTCATTCAATTATAAAACTCATTTGTACAGCGACGATTTTTGAAAAATGTTGCTAAATTTTACTAATTTCAATAAGTACTGAAAGTCTGAATTTCTTAATTTGCCTACTGGAAAGTTAAAAGGCGCAAAATTTGCAGCAAAAAAACTATCAACAGCCTTTTGTTTCCCCTCTTTGTTGAGTTCTCCCCTCCAAACGGTAAATAGTTCACTACTGACCTACAAAAAAGCGGTTTTCTCAGAAATCTTATCTAATCTAATTTAATAACTCTGTCTTAGCCAAACCTATCCAAAATTTCCAAGGCTGATGTAAAGTTAAGATTTAAGAAAAATCTAATAATTTATTACCGATGACGTCGATGTGGTCGGCATACGCATGCAATTGTACACTCTTTTAAGTTCTGCGGCTCTTAAGGTGTCCCATATAAAAAATTTTTGAACATTTTTGTATTGAAGAAATTGACTGACACCGTCAACAAAAAAAAAATTGCCAAAACTCAACTTCAAACTTGCACTTTATTTCTAACATTGAATGGGGAACAAGTTTTTTTTATTTGGTATATTTGTTTAAAAAAAATCTAGCGGACAAAATGCTTTTCATTGAAAATTCTTATTTTTACGAGCGCTTACTTAAAAACGAAGCCAGAAGGCTGAAATTTCGCCACAATTTTCTTTTTTAAAAGACAACGAAATTTTGCTTTCCGAAAAAAAATCGTCATTTCATTTGACACCGTCTAATGTATATAAAAACATATGTACACGCATTTTTATGAGCATATGTCACGTCGTGTAGTACGTAAACACACTAATTACAAGGCATACATATATACCTGACAGCTCACAAACTTGCAAATGTCTGCCAATCTCTTTCACGCTATTTACGAAAAAAAGTATTTCTCGTAAATTTTATTCTTTCTTGACGAAGTGGTGTCTACCTTTCTTTGTCCGTTTTTTTACATGAGCAACACCAATTGTCTGACTCATCGGATTAAACATTTTGAGGTGCCAACAATTATCAGCCAGCTGCCTTGAATGACGTACCTCAAGTGTCTACATATGTATGTATGTACATTTGCTTATTTTCAAAGCCAAGTACTTACTCTCTTCATTTCACTCTTTATACCCTTTATGCGTGTAAAAAGAATGCAAGATTTAAATGTGGCAGGTACTTTTTTATTGTATGTAAATATAGCGTAAGTGGCATAGTTGAATGCTGATATTATCGGGATAAGGAGTAATGGAAGGAGATGAATTTCGCAGACAATCATGAGTATGCCGTGACTTTTCTTGTAGATTCATCAAACGATCGTTAGAAGCATTTTCTAAAATCCTTTCAGAAGACCTACAAAATTTATGGACAAGTATTTAGTTATACGAGGGCCTATAAATAATAAGTCTTTGGAACTGGCAACACACTCATGTAATTTAGCCGGTCTGACATAAACGTATTTGTATTTTGTAATTTAAAATAATTTTTCCATTCTTCATTATTCATTCGAGTCTAATGATTAGATCATAAAGTTTTCCTTTACAACACTGTCATTATTTTTTTTGGGAATACCAAAAATGTGAAAGCCGAGATAGTCTAGACTTAACTTAGTTTTACTTACTGTAAGAAATCGTCATTGATTACTCAACACGTAAACTAAAGCCAGAAGTGAAAATATTTTGCTTTTGTATTTTCTTTTCCAGCTATTTGACAATTCGCCGCGTATAATGCCACATCAAAAAAAAAAAAAAATCCATGCAAAAAAAATTGTTTGCGTTCATTTATTTTTAAGAAATGTACGGCCGATAGACTTAGTAGCTAGTGCCTTTTTTGTAATATAATTATTTATAGTTATATTTCATTTCAAAAAATAAAAAATAAATAAAATAAAAATAAGAAATGTACAAACGATAATCTGGCAAGCCTGATTCTCTCACCGCTCTCAATTTCCGTAAGGCCGTAACTTAAGAATCTAAAATCTACAGGTTCTTAAGTTTCTTACGGTAAGTTAAGTTTTAACTAACCACCAACACAGTTTGCCATATAAAAGGTTGGCCAAAATATTAAGTTAAGCTAAGTTACGAAAATAAAGTCTAGACTAACTGAGCTTTAAGAAGGCCATGCAAAGCGCAACACAAAAATTTGGGCGATTTGACAGTTTTTTGCTAACGGTGTTGCGAATTTTCTTCCATACAAAGTATGTTCGACAATTTTTTTATATGGAAGAAACTGAGCAACACTATTGACAAAAAAAAAAGAAAATTGCCAAAAATTAACGGCAAGCCTTAGCTACTTCAAACTTGCACTTTATTGTATTAAAATTGAATGGACTACAAAGCTGCATACTCAAAATCTTTTCAAAAAATTTAATTAACCCGTCTGCGAGACGTACATACGTACGCCTTTTGAATTTTATTCCCCCGCTCTCAAAATCGCTAAATTAGATTTAATTTTTATACCCGAGCGCACTGTGTGCACAAGGGTATTATAACTTTGTTCACATAACGGTTGTTTGTAACAGCCTAAAGGAATCGAGAACGATATAGACATATGTATACCAAAATGCTCAGAATGAAAAGAGAAATCGATTAAGCCATGTCTGTCTGTCCGTCCGTCCGTCCGTCCGCACGATAACTCGAGTAAAAATTGAGCTATCTCAACGAAACTTGGCACGCATACTTCTATTGGGATAGGGACGGATGGTATTGAAAAT
>JAPVRG010264509.1:0-12030 GCA_029783565.1 Rhagoletis cerasi
AAAACCACAATTTTCTAGTCGTACTTCAAAGACATGCGAGTCGTACAAAACTCCAGTCGTGATTCTTAACTTTGTGCATTAATTAATGCTCCTTTTTGAACATTTCTGAATACGCGTGTATAGAGCAATTCGTGATCTACATTGTGGTGTCTTGAGCATCAACGTTTTTCTTTAATTTTGGTAAACTATCTCGATAAGAAGATGCTGACCTCATAATGGACTTTTTGTTATATCCGTCTAGCTTTTGTGTTTTGGCGCAATTTCATCTTTTTTCATACGATGCGGCGGGCCGGCTTCAGCTTTCAAAAAACAGTTGAATTTTCTTGAATTTTATTCTCAACAATTTATGCATTTTTGCAGTTGAAAGTGTGCCTGATTCGCGGGTTCTTACTCTGTTATAGCTCTTAATGTCCTTTAAATTCTTAAAAATCTTTTAATTACAATTCTAATAACCTTACTATGCAAAAAAGAATGCTATGCGTACCTGTGCCTATTCAAGTGAATCACAATATTAAGCATAATATTTGTGTAGTTTGATAAAAAGCGGAAAAAACCAAAGTAATAAGTTGTTTTTTTTTCACCACTTTTCTCCTAAATTGATCATCCTTTGGAATAAGATTAAAATGATGCTTCTCCGATTCCCACAAGTTCCTATTCAAGTACCTATTCAAGTGAATCGGGGTGTATATGGGGGACCCATTATTTAACCGAATTCTTTAATGGCCGCCAAAAGCACTCCTGAAATACTGTTTCGATCTAGGGGGTGATATTTTTTGTTTGCCTCTAAGGTGTGTATTGAGCACATACGTGGCAAAAACTGGTCCGGAGAGTTTTTGCACTGCCGAGGCATGATTCTTAGACTGAATAAATAATTTTAATAGAAATCCTGGTAATTTGATATTTCTTGTCACTTGCTTGCCTAATGTCAGAACGCATAAGAAAGAAATTGAAAATCATTTTAGGATGTTTTTCACATTGAATACCAATACCTGCTATTAATGAACTGAGTTTTACTTATTTTAATTTTGCGGCATTTTTTTCACTCATTTCTACTCAACCCATCGACATCAAACGAATTGCATTTTTATTTTTCTTCGGAAAAACTACATCCAAATTAATTATTTAAAATTGTTGAAATTGGACATTTTTGCCATTTTATGACACTCAAAACCAGAAACGAAGTACAAAAGCTGGCACGGTAAGCTATTTCGCACTGGAAGTATCAAAAGTCGATGAGATACAAGTCTGAGGGTTCGGGATACAGCGGATCATCATCACCATCGATGCGCTAATTGGGTCCTAGTACTGATGTTTAACTAGCCAATACATTCCATTTTGGCTATCGATGTCAGGAAAACGTTCAAGTGCTTAAGTTAAATAAATAGAAAAAATTGCATACTCTCTGCAACTGTGCAGCAGCTAAACTCGAAACAGGTCATTTATCTATAAATATACGAGTATGAATCCATTTACGTTGGCATACATAACCCACACACATATTCACGTACATATGTACACTGCCGGAAAAAAGTATTGGCACAGCGAATTTTGCACAATATATGAGCCTATTTTTTTATTCTAGTATTTTTCCGGTAATTTTTTATAAAAATATGGTTTATTCTACAACAGAAAACATAAAAATAAACTTTGTGCAAAACTCAGGAAAATTCAATAAATTGGCGTACAAATTTGCAACTTTATAATCAGAAGAAAAAAGTTCTAGGTATACAGTTTTGTAGCCCACTAAATTTTAATACAACAAAGTGCAAGTTTGAAGTTGCCTAGAGAATCGCGTTGATTTTTGAAATTTTTTTTTCGGACGGTATTATTACTTTCTTCCATACAAAAAAAAATTGTCGAACATACTTTGTATGAAAGAAACTGCTTAAAAAAAATTGCCAAAAATCAACGAGATATTTTAGCAAATTCAAACTTCAATGGGCTACAAAACAGTAGATATACTTAGAATTATTTTTTTTTTATGTACACAAAGTTTAGAGATTTTATTTTTATGTTTTCTGTTGTAGAATGAACCAAATTTTTATAAAAAATTACCGGAAAAATATTAGGATAAAAATTATTGCGCTGTGCCAATACTTTTTTCCGGCAGTGTACATGAAAACGGGAAAGGGCCCCTTTTGTTGTATTGTTCATATGTTTATTATTTACTTTTGCTGTGTTGCCATTGCGATTACTTGCAATTACCGCAAGAAAATGCAACGAAAATTGGCCACTTAACACTTTTCAGCAAAACCAACAAAAGTGATGGGCCAAAATAAATAAAACTTTTCTTTTCTTAGCCAACAAACAAGCAAAGGAAAAACCAATAAGTACTTAAAACCACAACTGTGCCAAAATATGCAGTGAAATTGTTGAGTAGTTCAGGAATCATATATGTATGTATAGTAAGATAATCGTGAGGAGCGAGGCGTTGGGGCAACTCCTGCTTGCAACACAGACATACATACATACCTTTTTGAGTGGCGGCCGTGACCTGATGAACTCCAATATCAGAGCGTGGGCATCTTTCTTCACACGAGGCGGAATATCGCCATTCACCATTACCTTGCGCAGTTGGTACTTTCTAGAGATAAAATTACAAAAAAAAAATTAGCAATCGATGAAAAATACATAGAAAGTACAAAAAGTGTTTGTAGAGGGCAGCTGAAAGCGATTTTTTGCGGTCATTAATAACTAAGTAGTTTGCCACTGCGAATGTGGGAGAGGTGGAAGTAATAATCGAGTTCAAATTGAGAATGGTAATAGTTGTGAAAAATTAATATTTGATAATTAAGTGCGAAGTCGCATGATTTTGAAAGGCTTAACCCTTCGTCGACCATTTTAAAACCACCAACTTAAAATTCTTCTCAGGAAAATAATGAAAAGTTTTTCAAAATCAGTACTGGCAGCAACTGACATAAATAAAAAGAAGTTGCCCTTACTTGGAACGAATGTCCTCCATAAGAATCTCATAGGGAGTCAACTCGTACTCTATTGGTGTGCGTGAGTAGTTGTTTTTCTTCAGACGAACGCCACGTCGCAGTTCATCGATCACCTGAACCCAGAAACGTGCCTGAAAATAAAAGAAACTTTATTAGTTATGAGAATATCTACATTTTCACGAAGTAATAAAGAACGTAAACTTTAGTTAAAAAAATGTTTCCAATGTGCGTCATATCAATTGTCATGAAAGCGAGGAGCTGATAAATCTTTCGATTGCCGAAAAGTAATAATAGTGACAAAAATTATTTAATTTACACGCAGTTTTTGCAATATACTTTTTTTTGCTCTAAATGTATGCAATTTCTAAAGGTGTGAATATGAGAAAAACCAAATTTTTTTTTACATGCAGAAAATTGTTTTCGTAAAAAATGTGCATATGTTTATGATAAAACAGGGAAGTTTAAAAAACACGTACTTGTAGCGCCCTCCAAATTTCCAGTTCATGCTTTGTTTTCGAAAAAAAAAAAAATTAGAAGTTTATAAAAAATACTTTTATTAGTTGTAAATTTTGGTCTGCTTACTTATGAATGGACTGAAGAAATGAGAACTATTACAAGATTTCAGACCTATACTAAGAAAACAATTTGCTATAGCTAAAAGCGCGATAGGAATTAAATTATCACACCTAAATATATTTTTCGGAACGTAGTGAAAATGAATTGACGCACTAGATTCAAACTCGAAAGTACAATAGGCCACTTTTCCGCCCCTCCAAATTGTGACACGAAATGTACTACATTAAAATAAAAGTGATTCAATCGCAAACCATTAGTCAGTAAAAGGTGTTGATCTATCTATCCAATTACTTCATACCCTTCGCTGGCTGTGGGAAAAGAACAGATGGTTGTACGGATCTTTCACATGCTACCGATAGTCTCTTTTTTTAAGAAACTGACCCGCAAAATATGACTGCATGCTATCATTCCTCAATTATCCAGGTTATCCCATGTTATTGCATCGTACATACAAAACTTTCTAAAGAGGAAGGAGTGGAATTTTTATTCTATTTTTACAGATGTGTGTCAAATGAGCTAAGGCTATGTTAGTACTATTTTAAGCCTTGCAAAAGACTGGAAAAACATAACTAACTGCAGGTGAAAACGAAGAAATTTTCATAGTGATTTCTCATTGAGGAAGCAATAGGTTCCAGGTTCGACACCAGGACGCACAGTTTTTCCTTTAACTAATCAACCTAATAAATAGCTTAAAAGCCTTCTATGGATGACACCGGCGTTGAAATAACTGTGATTTGTGGGTATGTGCTTTGAACATCCGGTTAAAGTGTCAGTGTTATTAATCGATTGCAACAAAATCAAACAACTAATAGTTGCCATCTTTATTCGAGAACACCTTTCTAGCTCTCTTTGAATAACACTCGAATTTAAGGTTTGGAAACTTCTTCGGCTTTGAGACAGAAGAAATGTTTAATTGTAGGTATACACATTATTATTATTATTATGGGCCATATGCACCGCGGCCTCTAAAGTAATCTATTGTTGTGGACCCTCCGCCCTATAGGGGAAGGTTTCTAATGAAGTCTAACACCTCCAAGGGCATTTCGTTTCAAATTTGAAATGGATTAAGGGTAGTGCCACCAAAGTGAGCTAGTCTGCGCCTAGCGAGAGCGTCACATTCACAGAGAATGTGTTCTGGCGTTTCTTCGTCCAGCTCACAAGAGCGACATACGATTGTTTCTGACTGATTTTTCTGAGGTGGTAATGAAGGGAGCAGTGTCCCGTATAGCACCCAATGAGAGTTTTAAGGTCCTCTCTGCCTAAATTGAGTAGTTTCTTCATTTGAAGGACAGATAAATCGTTTGGCTTGTCTTTGCCCTGGACATTCCATCCAATGCCTGTTGAACATTTTTTCTACCCAGTTATTTATGGTCCCCTTTATATGTGCTTTGGCTAGCCCACAAAAGGGTTCTGGACCATAAAATACTGCGACAGCTCCCTCTTTCGCTAGGCAGTCAGCCTCCTCATTGCCATCATGTCCCTCATGTCCCTCATGCCCCGGTACCCATCCTAATAAAACTGTATTCTGGCCACCAAGAGCATTAAGGACATTGAGTGCAATCATATACTAGCTGAGAGCTTATTTTTTGGGACTTCAGGGCCAGTAGGGCTGCCTGACTGTCCGACATAATGCAGATATATTTCGATGACGTTCCTCTTCTAAGACATTCTCAGCCACAAATTTCTATAGCATGAATCTCCGCCTGAAAGATGGTGGGGTAGCTAGCCATTGGTATCGATTTTATAAAGTTCGGCCCAAAAATGCCAGCCCCTGTTTTACCATTTTCAAGCTTAGATCCATTTGTGTACCAAACCTCCCCATTAGGTTTAGTGTATGGGTTCCCTGTATTTCAGAGAACTCGATCCGCAATGTGTACCTAAAATTCTTTCCATTTTTGTGTGATGCGTAGGGCTTGTTGCATGCGGTTGGTGATAGTTTCGTCATGAAGCCCTGTTATGCAGATTACCAGATCATCTGCGTAGCCTTGCGTATTAAAGCCTTGGCTGTTCAGTGTGAAAAGAAGTTCGTCTATAACCACAGCCCACAAAAGAAGAGAGAGTACGCCCCCCTGAGGGCATCCCCTTGTGGCTGTTATCGATTCTATCGTACCACCTAATTCCAAACTGATGTTTCGTGTTTTTAACATTGTGATAACACCCATTGATTTATGATTGGGCTTACACCCTTTCTTAACAAGGCATCTTTTATTGCCTTATGTGATGCGTTATCAAAAGCCCCTGAAATATCAATGAAGGCGCAAAGGGCTATATTTTTAGACTCCAGAGCCTTCTCAATTTTTTAAGTGAGGCAGTCTCAGTTGATTTACCTGGTTGATAGGGAAACTGGTTCTTATTCAGAGACCGGACCGTTCCCTTAGGTTGACTTCTCTAATGTACTGATCCAGTATTTTCTCTATACCTTTTAGGAGAAAGGAACTGAGGCTTATTGGTCGGTAGGATGACGGTAATTGTTCCGGGTTACCAATTTTGGGTAGAAACACGGCCTTAACCTCAGACCATCTGCTAGGAATGTAACCCAACAATAGTGAAGCTCTATAGAGTTTAGAGAGGACCGCGGCTATGTGTCTAATACCATGCTGAAGGAGACATGGATAGACTCCATCCGGTCCCGGTGATTTGTATGGGCTAAATGTTGAAAAAGCCCACTGCCCACTTTCTACAGTGGTGAGCTTCGTAGCAAGCCTTTGTTCTCTTCCAGAGGTGGGTGTTGGAGTACCCAATTCTGGTCGACAGTAGCCTGCTGTACAGCCCGGGAAGTGAGTATCCAACAAGAGTCTGCTGGTCTCACCCGGATGCTGAGTGTAGCTAACATCTGGTCTCTTAAGAGTGCCAATTGTATTCCTGTAATCCCTATGGATGTATGTAGAAAAATAACTAACATATGTATATAAGAAATTGCAAATTTTGGCCCTATAGAAACAATAACAAAATCTGTGATTAATTGTTGGACGGCGAAAGTGTTTCTTCGAAAAAATCATGTTTGCATAAATAAAAGAATACGGAGAGCCCACAGTTTTATCCCACCCCCGAATTGTAGATGAAAAGTTTTTTCAGGGCAGAATCACTGTTTGCGGAGAAACAACGGCTACTAGAAAACGATTTTTGTTCGTCATTTGATGCTGTGTTTACATACTCCGCTTGTGTATATATGTATGTACTACTAGCTAATCCGCAAAAGCATTAACAAATCCAAACAGTATTCTAAACAAATTGAAGAAATAAAAACTTAAACACCACCTGTGACACTGATCAAAGGATAAAATCGCATCAGTAACGAATTGCCTTAAAAACCTCGATCGCTAGAACTTCAGTTGCATGTAGAATATTGCGAAAATAATCAATTTACGGCTGTAAACAAAAGCGGAGTATTAACATCGACGCACACAAAGTGAAAAGAGAAACAAAACCGTAAAGAAATCTGAAAATGTAAAAAGAACCAAAATAATTGCACAATTTTGCACTTGTAACCACAATTGCTGTCGCTGTTGCCGTAGCCAAAATCGCACTCATCTTCGACAGACGCAAAGCAGCAATTACCGTAAAGCAGCGGGCGGCTAACGATTTCGGGCCGACAGCTCTCAACTTCTTCTTACCAGTGCTTTATAGTAGAAAAGACTTCAGTCTTGCACGTTTCCGCAGCTACTCCTTGCATTGGCAACTGCAAATTACAAGAAGCCACAGCAGAAGCAGCAACAACAACAACAGACACAGCCGAATAAATGAAATCGAAATCGGTACATTAATTAACGTCACGCAAACATAAAGTTACCAAAGTTGTATATATGCAACGCGCACGGCACACGCCCACTTTCCCGCGGCAGCCAGGTAAAGTTACCAAAGTTGTATATATGCAACGCGCACGGCACACGCCCACTTTTTGCGCCGCGGCATGCCACAAGCTGTCGCGTCCACACACCAGGGTTACACGGCCATTGCGATTCGCACAATTGCTTTGACATTTCGACTTTCACTTGCAACACGCTGATTATTGTGTTGTGCACTGCAAGTGCGATCAGCGGCGGTGCACTATGGGAAATTTGATACTATTTTGTGGCCAAAATTGGAAAAGTTTAAATATCAACTTAAAACTTGGTCCAGAAGTAGGTCTAGAAGCAGTAGTAGTTGCCATACAAAAATGGAGTTGCCACGCCAACAAACTTGCGTAATTTTTTTTTGATTATGCAGTTTTATATCCCACTCAATTTTAGTATTATAAAGTGCATGTCTGATATAGCGTTGATTTTTGGCAATTATTTTTGTTGAAGGTGTTGTTCATTTTGTGTTAAATAGTTATCTAAGAAAAGGTATACTTTTTTTTATATCGCACAAATGTGCAATATGAGATGTGGAAATAACACATTAAAGCTTGCTCTGACGATTTATGATGAGTTTTTTTTTAACATTTTTAAAGTTTTTTTTAAAAGTCCAAATAAAAACTGCACAATTTCAATTTAAGGTCACTCAAATACACACCTATTTTTTTAGAACAAACTTTAAAGTAACATAAAAGTTTTAATTGATAAATATTTTACTAGCTGTCACTATTTATTTTAATTTTTTACTTTTGAAAGCGATGCACAAATCCAGCTGCACATTTTTTGTTTACAGCTGATTTCGAAACTGTATGTTTGGGGGTTGCCATATTAGCGGTAAATCACTTTATCTAAAAACAGAGTTTACACTTGTTTACCTTGAAGTATTCGCTGTAAGATAAGAACAACTGAAAACAAATTCCTAGCAAGTAAAAAAATTGACTTTTGGCCACAAAATGGGGTCAAATTTTCCATAGTGCGGTGTTTGGCTGTGCGGTCGTGTTAGGTTGTGTGGTGCTGTCGTTGTTGCTGTTGCTTGGCCTTTTGCTGGCGGCATTGTTTACGTTACCTTACTCTCACGCAGATCCTTTCATTGGCGATAAATTCATGAAAAATTGTGTTGTGCGCATTTTTCAGCTTTTTTGCAATATTTTTCCTCCGCCGCAAGGTCTTAAAATATCGAATTGTTTTGGCGTATTTTGGTTGCAGGCGATAGTGAAAAATTTATATTCGTAATTTTCGCAGCTGATATTTGCTTGCAATTAATAACAAGTTGCAACATGTGGGTTCGCTTTGACTTTGTTGTGAATTATTGATGTTTTTGTATTGTTGTAGGGGACAAATAAACAATTTTTTGGGTAACAAAAGAAACAAATATTATTTTGATATATCTTACGTCTTCATAAAGTGACATTTACGATGATGATCAGAGTCGCTTAAGTGGAAGAGGATCTTTCGCGATTACTTTATACAAAAGTATGTACATATGTATGTATGTACGTACATATGTATGTATGAATGAGTACATGTACCCAAGTGGCATATTAAGGAAGAATGAATGTTTAATTTATAATTAATTATACATAGTCAGATACGATGTTGGCAAATTTTAAATGAAATAATAAATTGGCAAACTCTGTATAAAACGATTCTCGAAATATGCTACAGATATGTACTATTTGGGTATGTTTGGAAGTATAGGTAAATCCGTTGAGTTATGATTAAATATTTCAGGGCTTAAAACCTCAATAACTGTTTTTTCAAATCCATATAAACAACAGGTTTGATAGATACCAAAATTTTGAGCAAAAATTAAGTTTAATAAACTATTATGTTCTTCTTCTTCTTCTCTTCTTCTTCTTATTTGGCATAACAAAACTTTGCCGGTTTGGGCCGATACCAAAAAAACTTCGCCAATTGCCTCTCCCATTTACGGATTTGCACCAGTTGCTCATCTCAAGTGCAGACAGGTCGTTCTGCACTTATTCCTTCCATTGTGTTCGTGGACGCTCTTGCTTTCGTTCTTTCTTGTTTGGCTCTACAACCGCTTTTCGGGTCGGGCCGAGATCAAAAAACTTCGCCCATTGCTTTTCTCCTTTGCGAGGTTGGGTTAGTAGGACATCCCGAGTGGAGACAGGCTCTTCTGCACTAGGTCTTTCTATTGTGTTCGTGGGCGCCCTTTCTTTCTCTCACCAGAGCCTCGTCACCCATGCGAACAAAATGCCAAAGCCAGCGTCATCGTAGATTTTTTATGCGCTTAACTATGTGCACGTCTTTAAAAAGCTAAGTGTCTCCAAACCAAACTTGACATGGGCTGACGGAAATTCGTTCCAAAAGAAATCATCTTCTTGTCGAATAAATACGTATTCAAAAAATTTAATACATTTCAAAATCACGCAACACCACTGCCTAGCGCTTAAAAGAGTTTTTAAATTTTTCGAATATTTTCAACATCCATTCATCGTCGCTCTGCTGCACTTTCCAACAGTTGCACAAAAAATGCATTCCAATTATACGATTTGTCATCGACATCGTCAGAGTTAATAGATTTGAATTGATTTTCAGCCTTTCGACGTCGCTAGTGGCGGCTATTAACTGATAGGTTTTTATTATTATAATAATCTTTATGCCCATTTCAACCCGATTGTTGGAAGCAAAGCTTTTTGTCAGCGAGTGAATTGGTACGTGCGACTGCTTAATTTTACTTGGCGTGCGCTCATTTCAAAATTTCACGTTTTTTCTCGTATTTTATTTGGTTTTGCAGCCATTGCAACTTGAACTGCATAAAATGACTGTAATTTGCATAATTCTTATGCAATGACAAACAAAATCAATAAATTTCGTTTGAACTCTTTGGTGGTGGCGATCAGTTATTATCGACGATCGACGAGGTCTATAAATATGTATTTATTTTTTGTGTGTGTGGTCAGCGGTTGCGTAGGTGTTTGAGTTAGATTTCGTAACGGAAATCTATTGAGTGACATTTTGTATTGATTTTATTTTACGCAGAGATATGTTTGTTTATTTATGTACATATGTATCTATGCCGCCCGGTAATTTTCGGTGTCGAAATGTCAATTGGCCAGTGCCAGTCGTAATTATGTTTTTTATGTTTTGTTGTTTTGAGTTGGTTAAACATTTTTCTGGCTTAAATTAAAATTTTTTATTTATAATTCCAGGTAGTGAAATACATGTTAAAATGTTTTGTAATAAAATTTAAATTTATTTCTTTAACCTAAAATCTTAAATTGTTCGTGAGTTAGTTGGCGACACTCCCCTTTACACCTGAATGCACTTCGTGACTTCTTATTTAAACCGTAGTCAAATGGAGATAGCAAATGTAGCTACATACGTAGATTATGCTTTGCTTTGGCCTTTTCCGATAACGTTATTGTTAGGGATTAGACTGTTCTAAGCCTGTAAAATCTGCATTTTATGATTCTTAAGATTCTCGATGCGAATTTTAGACACTATTATTTCTTCAAAAGTTATTAATGAGCCGTGAAATATATTTAATTATATTAACTTCAGATTTATTTTTGAAATCTGCAGTTTCTATTAACAAAACATTTTCAAATATCAATACTGAAATGTATGTGTGTACATATGGTCGATTCTACGGGAAATTAAGATTTTTGTGACGCTGCCAGTGCATTTTTCAGGCTTATATATTTCAGATAAAATTATCTGATAAACAAATTTTTGGGCAGAACGCTTAAACCAGAAGTTTGTTTAACAGTTCATCTGGTCTTAAAATTATAAGACTAAAAAATGAACTAGCAACGTAACGAAAACTTCAATTTCCTGTAGAATTGGTCATATGTACATATATCAAGGGATTGTTAGGTCGGCGGATGACCAACATCCTTAAGTTTGAAAGACGTTTATAAAGACTTCATAACCGGAGTTATTCCAGAGTGGGCGGAACTGGTAGGAGCATCGTTGGACAGATGCGTTTGCAGGGGGACCGCGCAGGGTGGATTTCTGCCTCCCATTCTATGGGTTATGGTTGGCGATGAATGATCTACTGCAAGCCCTGCAAGAGGAGGGAGGCTCTAAGGTCATTGCGCATGCGGAAGACCTTAGGGTGGTTGTGAGTGGAAATTATTTCCACAAAATCTGTAAGCCATAATGCTAGAGGAAAGATGGACAAAAGAGAAAGGTACAATAGTAAATATAGGCGAAACTAACCTCGTGATTTTCACTAGGAAGCTCAATATCATCTCACTGGCATAGGCAATATGACGCTAGAGCTAGGGGGAATCCGCAAAATATTTAGGCATGGTACTGGACAAAAAGCTACGCTGGGCACAGAATATACCAGAGCGTGTTCAGAAAGCTGCCCGCAAAAATCAAGCTTTGGCCATACACCTTGGTTGTTAGGCCTATTTTCCTTTACGGAGTAGTGGTCTGGTGGCTAAGTCTCAACAAGAAATCAACAACTCTAGCACTTCAAAAGGTGCAAAGAATTGCACTGCCCTGAATTTGTCCGGCTCTACACACAACTCCTTCGGAGGCTATGTACCATCTGAGTCAGGCGAAGGCCGGACAGCGACAGAGAAAATGCTCTGTACTATCCTCGTTCTCCAAACACGATGTACACAGTGGATCGTCGATGATGCCTATGGTGACCATATGTTGTCCCCATGGATTGTGCCCTGTAATTAGTCCTACCAGGG
>JAPVRG010264511.1:0-20727 GCA_029783565.1 Rhagoletis cerasi
CAAATTGCTGCTGGCAAAATTTTTTCCAGCAGAAACTAGCAGCTTCTCAACAAAATGAAATGTCATTTTGCTCTCTCAATTTCCCCTACTTTGCTGGATTTTTGTGTACGCGAACAGCAAAACCTGATAGTTTTAGATAGTTATCAAAAACTATCAATACGCGAATAAACCTATAAGTGGTGGAATTTCAAACAGCTGTTTGCGCATATTTGTATAATTTTTTGTGGTCTCACAACAAGTGTAGCTGATTTTATTCGTAATTGAAAATCTTTTTTTATACACCAGTGATAAAATACATAATTGGTAAGTTCTAAGATGTGCATTTTTACATGAATTACATGTGTTTACATTTTGTTCATATTGTCATCATCATCATCATCTACATATATACTTATTTCTAAAAGGTATTTTTCTGTTACCAAACGATGTCTCCTTTCATTTTTTATCAAATTTAATGAATGATATCTCATTTTGAAGGGGAGAAGCTCACGTATATGTGAAAAATAGTCACGTTGTTCAAATTTAGTTATTTATTAAAAAAGAGGGGCAATAAGCGCCATATCTTCCCCAATACTCTATTAAATTTAATGAGTGAAACACCATTTTGAAGACCAGCTTTACCGCTTTAAGTAAAACATACAAACTTTTAAATAGGGTTGCCGTCTGTCTAAAATTACAGTGAATTAAATATATATCAAGTAAAATATTGAAACGCGTTTATCGATCGGAAGGTATTTAAATTCAGGAGTACTAATTGCCAACTATCTAGAATTTTAAGGCCCTAAATATATAAAACAAAAGTTTCATCGACGTTGTGCTATAAAACGATGGCGCTGGAAGATGTTTCAATAAAAAAATTAATTTTTGGCGCTAGTATTTTGTTATTACTATAATATTGATACCATTTATATGTATTTCCCTTTTAGTGATCTTGTCAATCTCTGGTGCGACCCTTTGTTGGTGAATCGCAAGTTGTTTTCTTGTTATAAAAACTGGATCCCGAATTGCAGTTCTTTATGATATTTTGTTATGAGATGCATACGCTCTTTGTTATAGTCCAGTAATGGGCTTTTCATATCACGCGTACAGCTTAACTGTACGCTTTTCACACGTATATGCTCACATATCAAGATTCATAAAAAAAGAGATTACGCTTTGCGCAGGTCCGTTACTTTTTGCTTTACGATATTGCGATCAGCTGTTCGAGTGATGACGTCACTTTATCAAAGTTTCTTGAAAAATACAACGCGAGTATTTTGATTGTTTCGGTGTTTTAGTTATTTATTGCAAATATTTCATAGTGCGTTTATTATTTCCGTGTATGGACAATAAAAATGAAGTGCGCGGTACTAAATTGCCACACTCACTACAAAGTTACGGCATCAGAGTGCAACCTGCAGTGGGATTCTGACAATCGCTACGCTAAATTTTCATCGCTAAAATTCTCTAAATGAAAAGCACAGGGGCCTGAACGTATACAACATACAAAATTAACAGCTGCAATTTGCAATCAGCTAAATCTGGCTGTATGATGGGCATATGACTAGACGTTGCATGTTGTTAGGCGCGCCTACTATTCTTTTAGAGATTTTTAGCGACCAAAATTAGCGATAGCTAATGTTGGAATCCGGCTGCTGTTTTCTTTCCCAGTGAATCCCGTGCTGAGGAAAAAATGGATGAAATATTGCCGGCAAAACAAGGACTATAATTTTAGCACATCCTACATATGTGGAGCATTTTGTTAGAGAGGACTTCGAAAATATCGTCCACTTTGAAATGGGTGAATATTCTTAATTTAAGTGGAAATTGTGTCTGTAATTATGAAAGTGCTGTTTCATCAATATTTAGGTTTTGCAAAGAAACGGATTCTTCAACGAGAAGCCGTACCATCAATTTATAAGCCATCCGATGCTAATACGGAGCGTTCGCAGCGAGTTCAGCGCCGCCGAAACAAAGAAATTGTCGATGAGCTCCTGCAACAGAGTGAAGATTCTACATCACATGAAGGTGGAATTTGCTCCAAGTTTAAAATATCTTTCTTTCTACAACATATTTACATATGTAAATTGAATTTTCAGCTGAATTAGTGCACAGATATAGTCATTTTTTTAAATAAAGCGTTGACTCTTGTCTACAAGTGTGTGCAAAAAATTTTAATTCGGGTCAGACGTTTGGGCACAACAACCCAAGATCTTTGTACAAATAACTAAACCGTAGCCAAAAAACTGCTCCAGTGTAATTATTGCGTTTTGTTATGGCGGTTCACATATATATCACATAATATTGATAAAACCGTAGAACAGTCTTTCCCAAAGTGGGCGATATCGCCCCCAGCACGAAGCTCTTAGATGGAAAGGAGCGTTAAATGAAAATTGAAATTGGTTTTTTCAAGATGCGCAGCAAATGTGAGTTTGAGTTGTGTAGTTTTGAGCGACTGTAAAAAATAATTTCTCTCACAGTGGGCACATACGGGCGGTGAACGAAATAAGTTTGGAAACCTGTGCCTTAGAACATTAATAAAAAATACAATTGAACTGGCAATTGACGACCTCACACGGCCGCTGTTTCCACTGCCAGCACCATCACAAGGATTCCGATTGTGTTGAATTATACGGATTATAGCTGCTCCTGTTCCTCCGCACTAACTCCCGACTTCACTCCTTTATAGTTGTCTGTGTTGCATTCGGTGATGGCTTATTAATTTTCTTTTCTATCAATCTTTGCTGCAGACTGACGATAGAACACTGCATCGGCCATGACATTAATTTCACTACCAGAAATATAACAAAACTTAAAAGGAGTTAGGATGCCAATATGGAAATAACTTACCCATTTATTTTATCGCATAAATGTCTTCTAATGTCTTTATCATATATATTATTTCTGTAAGGTCTTTTTGTGTTAGTTCCTAATTTTCTGCTCTCATTTGGAACCAATATTAATAAATAAGGTATCGTTTTAAAGGTGGGGGTTAGCTCTACATGCAAAACCATGCTTTAATTAGCGGAGTGCTTTTGTTTAATCGTATTTTATAAAAATTAATTCTTTAAAATGAACGTTTGTGAATGCACAAAAAAATCAATTCGTACTGCAACGCTATTGTGGCTGTGACATACATCATGCCTCCCGACATCTACATTTGAACACTAAAGCTGAAATTAGCCAAGAACGTAAACCCAGCTGTACGTAAACCCGAGTCAGCTGACACGATCTATCTTACCAGAGCGCCATGTAAATGAAAACTCAACAACGCAGAATTTTTCTGTAGTTGTAGCCCGTAGCGCAGAAATCTGCGGAATTTAGATTTTCCCGTGTCAGCTGATTTCTTCCTTCTATAGATGGCCAGTTCGTCAGATTTGCAGATGGTAAAAAAATTATAATTTCCTATTAAAAATACGCTTAAAATTATTGAAATTTACTATCGAATAAGGTTTTATGTTGAAAAATAAGTAGTTTATATTTAGCTACGATCTATTATAACACGAAAAATTGTAGTTGGCAAGGTAAGTTCATGAAAAGGCAAGGATGAGTGGTAACACTGTAGTAAGCAACACTGCGTATTCGCTGCGGGCTCCAGTAATCGACAAAATTCTGCGTATACAGACAACGTGTAAGTATACGTTCTGCGTTCTTGGCTAATTTCAGCTTAAGACTGAACAGTGATAGAATAATTAAAGGCAGTGGTGAATATCACAGCTCTCAACCCACTGCGAGCGCACCATCTACACTTGAACATTGGAATGAAGTGCTAAAATAAGTGAATAAGACTGCGTTCACGTTGGGTCATAAACTCGAGTTCAAGGGACATACATATATCTATTACTTCTGATTGGTGGTTTTGTGGTCATTGGGTCATATTTATAAAAAAAAGCTATTTCTTTTTCTCAAATTTTCAGAAATTCGACATATGTAAGTTTGTATAAAGGAAACTTCAAAATTTGAGAAAAAGGTTTGAAAAATCCTGGACCTGGACTAATAAAAGGTTTCAAACCACGGGTCCACCTAGTTTTTAATTATACAACCAGAAGTGCTTGTTTGTTTACAAATTTTCTTCGAAAATCATATGGGAGTATCCAATGCCGTAATATTTGTTTTATCGTATTGGTATTGTGACGTAGCTGCGCAGATCGTAAAATCTTTTTGCTCGCCGTCGGCGCAATCTTTGTTTTATCAATCTTGCTCACATATTATTGCCGAACAAAACCGGCAGGTTGTGTGCTTGTTTCGTTGTTCTTTTGCTTTACAGGCAAGCGTGCGCGCACAACCTCCTCGTTTGAACTGAAGCTGTCGACTGAATAGTAGAGTTGTGTCGTTCACGAACTATGTACATCGTTCATTGAACTAGTTCACTTGATGAACTAAGTGAACTAGTTCGCAATTCTAAATGAACGATTTGTGTTAGAATTGCCATACTCCAGAATATTTTACTAATCCACTCATTTTGCATTACACTAACTGTAGGTTTCACCAGCAATTGAATTGAAAAATGATTTTCCCTTCGGTCAGTTTTTAAATAAAAAAAAATCATTTTTCGCTGAAATCGCTTTCGTGAATCTGGCGGTAAATAGCAAGTGACGACAGCTCTATCATTTCTTAATCTGCAGTGTTACCATGATTTTAATTTTCTCAAAAAATTTAAAGTTATTACGGCAACCACAGAATTGTATGATGTCACAACCGTGGTGGCAGCACTTTTCTATCTGCGCCAATTCTTTTTCTTTTGCCGCGAAAGCCATGCGCTAGTGCTTCTGGGGTTAAATTAAGAATTTTATATTATATTTCTTTATTTATAATATATATTTTACTTATTTTTATTTTCAAGTCATACTCGTTTGTGCTGTTTTACAAAGTTGAACTCCCAATGTATGTACATATGAATGAATTACAAATAAAAAATGTACAAATTCCAAATTGGTGTTGGAAGTGGGGGTGTATTTCGTTATTCTAGTGATAACACAAATGCATAAGTGAACTAGATGAACTAAATGACCCAGTTCTTTTGGGTGATTCGAACTAGACTCACTGGTCACTTAAATGAACTAAACTTCCCAACTTTACTGAATAGCTGAGTCGTTCACTCTCGACAAAAATACACTACCACATGCACAAATGTGATAATGTTAGTGCGCCTATCACTGTTATAGTCACTTAAATTTAACCTAGTTTAATTTAAAAATAATTTTCACTAGAAAATAGAGATCTTGATCTTGTTCGCACATTTTCAAACAGCCCGGGTATATGAGCAACGAGTACTCGCACACTTGTTCAATGCTCATTACTCAAAAATTTTCGAGCATGAGCTCGAGCAATTCGAGTAATTTGAGTACTGTTTTTTTCATTATATTGACATTTTTGTTAGCAACTTTTTAAATTATTCAAATTATTGATATATAATGCAAATATTGTTAGAATTTCAAATAATAATATAATTTATTTAACATTAATTAGAAAGCAGCTGCTCAATTTACAAATTTTCTTTTGTTGATGAAATTTTTCAAAAGCTTGAAAACTTAGAACAAACATTTGAGCAATGAACGAGTTTCGAGCAAATATTGAGCTACTCGCATTGCTCGATACCCGGGTATCTAGAGCTCTACTAGAAAAACCTTTTTTTTTACAGATATACGCTGGCAAAATTCACTTCTATAGACTAAGGGCCGTTTGCTCAATGTCTGGTTAACACTAATCGGAAGAACGACTTCCGATTAAGCAAATCGACTGCTTTATCGATCACATGTTATTTGCAGGAGGTCTATAATGTCGATAACGATGTTTAACTGACAGGTAGTGATAACCAGACATTGAACAAACGGCCCTTAGGCTGCGTTTCACCAGATTCATTTAAGTGAAAATTACTTTAATTTTCGAATTTTTGGTTTCACCAATCAATTTTAATTTGTTTTTAATTTTGACTTAAGTGACCTATAGTCTTCACTTAAACAAAAATTAAATCAGAACAACCACACTCATAGATGTAACACGTTTAGTCAGCTGATCAATATACACACACCACAATTTTGTGTATCAGCTGTTTACGTGTATACCAGCCCTGCTTTTACAACCACTTTTAGCACGGTGCTGGATATTTTTACTCACTTAAATAAAGGGCTTATTGAAACTGAAAATGAGAATTAAATAAAAAATTAAATTAAAGTTAATTTCCACTTTAATGAGCTAGGAGAAACGCAGCCTTAAATTAAAAAAATTCACTTCTATATTTAACTATTTCTTTCTTAACTCTGTTTCTTTACATTATAATCCAACCCCGCAATGGAAGATCCTGTTTGCTATAATACTGGCTACTGGGGGTCCAACGTTGCGCACTCTTCATTGGGTGCAGGCTTTTTTCTATGGAAGTTATCCCTCGTTCTTGCCTGGTCACGACCTTGTGGTGCTCCTTGAAGACCTCTTGTTTGAGCCGATGATTTCCGCTCTGGAAAAGCAAACTTAGAACTAATTACAACTTCTTTCTTACACCTAATTTAACCTAAGAAGTCACATTGCACTTGCAGGTGCATTGAAAGTGTTGTCGTTGTTGTAGTAGCAGAAAAGAAGTTCCCATGCAATGGCGACGCAGTGTCAGTGTTTACGCCGGATGCGCGTGTGGTGTCGTTTGCCCGTGGGATACCGGCCACTGTCGCAAGTCGCATGGTTACGCAAGCTTTTGGTTGTTAGTTATTTGTGGAAAAGCTATGTACCTAAGCCGATTTCGGCGCATATCGCATTAACAAACATACATATGCATACATGTACACATACATATGTCCTCACGGAAATATACATACGTGCTGGGAATTTCCTTTAATGTACTTACTACATACTTCTCTGGGAATTTGACTTTGGGCGATGCGCAAGATGTGCTCCTTATTTGGCAAAAGAAAATACGTGCAAATTAAGAAGGATATCATTTATAAAAATTTATGAGCACTTTTCAGAACATTTTTCACGCCACCAAGTAGGTAGGTGGTCGTTTTGCAAATGAAATGGTTTTATACAAGTTTTTGCACAGCAAATGAAGACTGATTGATGTTATGCTTTTACATATGCATTTTGGTATGGATATGTACATATGTACATACATACATACATACGTAGGACGCAGTGTTGCCAGCTGCAAAGCTCCAAAAATCCTATTCTCTTTGGAAAAACGCCCTTTTACAGGTGTCCAGATTGTTAAAAAAAGTGCAATTTCTGGAAAAAAATCGCCAAATTTTTTTAACATATGTTATTCATGAAATCGACTTAAATATTTCATTTTAAAAATGAGATCTTGTTATAATACAATTTTTAAAACTAAAAAACGAATATAATACCTTCAGGGTAATAATAAATAGCACAAATCACTTATATGATAATGATGTACAAACAATTTTCTTTAAAAATACGCATACCTTTTAAAAATATTTGTATTAACACATTCTGCTATAGGACTGTGCAATTATTAAATTTATTATAACTCATATTCATTTATTACACTAGTTTACACGAAAAATTAACCTTTGTAAAAAAGTATTTTCTAGGCTCACTTTGGGTCGCTGAATATGAAAAAAACCCAATTTTTTTTTTCAAAGAAGCGTTTTCGAGATTTTTTCGAAAAACGTGTATTGATGCGCCCTTTGCAAAATGCGTCGATTAGATGATTTGTTCAAAAGATATTGACAAATAACTGCGAAAGGTACCAAAAAACAAGTTTTTGAAAAAATCTCGAAAACGCTTCTTTGAAAAAAAGAATGGGGTTTTTCGTGTTCAGCGACCCAAAATTAGCTTAGAAAACATTGTTTTTCTTAGGTTAACGCAATTACGTCAAAATTTGTCGACTAGTGTTATTGATGGACTTGCTCATGTTAACTTAATTTTCAGAATGAAATTGCAAATTTCACATTCAGCGGAAGTTGTCACAAATGGCGGTTTAATATTGGCCAATGTTCGATATGCTACAGTAAAATCGATAACAATAAAAAGTGTTACCCCATCAAAACTAAAGCTGTAACTCCACAACCTACCTTTCAGGTGTTTCGACGCATTAACATTATAGCGCACAACAAATTTATTTGAACGGAAAAAATTGCCAAAGGCGATTTCCTAAATTTCTACAAGCAAATATCCAAAAAGAAATCGCCAAATTGGCGCTAAATCGCCCAATCTGGACACTCTGCCCTTTTATCCCATTTTAAAATTCGAAGATGTCATTTATGAATATTAATTATTAAACGAGTTTCTAATAACAATATACAGGGTGTCCAAGAAGTACCACGAAAAACTTGAGAAGCAAAAAGTTTTCAGGTAAATATTAGAAATATTTAAATTGAGCCTTTTCCTGTATTTTCTTTAACTTTTCTTAAAAAATGTATATCAAAAATATTCCCGCATACATAATCGTATTAAATAACTTAAAATGATCATCAGAAAAAGAAAATCTCCATTATATTTTTATTTAGAACGCATACTGCATTCGGGCGATGCCGTCGTTCATTGTTCGCCCTGCTAATTCGCCTACTTTAACACAATTAGAGCGGTAGCGAAAACCATTTCGCCGGATTCAAAATTTTATTATTATTTTAAAAAACGAACCCATTTTCAGAAATGGGGAAATAGTAACTAATATAAATATAAAGCAAGGAGAAATTCTTATAATTTATTTTATTCTAAGCCAGATTTAACGAATCGATAACTGTATTTCATAACCAACAAAAAAGATCGTGTTGTACATTGATTTTTTCTATAATTTTGAAAGCACACACTTAGCATGTACTGCCGCCATCGCCCAGCGGTGGCGATAGAAATAAATCTATCACGACGAATCGCTGCCGAGCGAACTTCGCATTTCGCTTTGGCTGTATTTAATTACATATGCTTGCCGGTGCAGCCGGTGTTTTAATTTTGACAGCGCGAACTTCACTGTGGTGAGTTCGCCGTTCGCCGGTATTGTGTTTCAAGATTTAACATACATACTGTAATCGGAAAGCTACTGAGCTTGATAAACTATAAGATCATATCGTCGGTGCATAAGAAGAAAGACACATTCTTAAAAGTTGGCTACGAAAAAAGTTGCGTAAAAAAGGTTGACGAAGAAAGACGCATAAAAACATTTGAAGCCGAAAAAAGGTGAATAGAAATATTTGCTCCGAAGAAAGATTTATAAAAAAAGACGACGAGGAGAGATGCATTGTACTTAAAATGCTTACACATTTAAATTATTTGTACGCGTCTTTCTTCGCCGTCAGTTCTGTTATACGTCTTTTTTTAAATTTTTGTATGCGTTTTCTTCGTAGTTAAAACACTTGAAGGTTTTTTTTTCGTAAGTAGAGACGATATGTTATCAAAGAACGTAAATTTATTTAGATTAAAATATTTAGATTTACGTTCTTTGATGTTATTTCATTACCTGAAGTTATTATAGGTGCACTTCTTTGCAACCGAGCTACAAAAAACACTCAGTAAAGTAACGAAATATATGCAAAGCAACAACACAAACTCGGTTATTTATGCGAGTTCAACTAGCAGCCGGATTCCAACATTTGCTATCGCTAATTTTGACAGCTAAAAATCTCTAAAATAGCATGTGCGCCTAACAACATGCAACAACTAGTCATATCTACCTCGTACAGCCAGATTTAGCTGATTGCACATTGCAGCTGTTTATTTTTTATTCTGTATATTTTTGGGCCCCACTATTTTTCATTTAGAGAATTTCGGCGACGAAAATGTAGCGTAGCGATTGTCAGAATCCCTCTGCAGGACAGTTAAAAATACGCGGGTTTGTTGTTAAGTGAAAAAATGCTCTATTGGGAATTGTTGATGAAAAACTACTTAGGGAAAATTGTTGTTTCCTTATATATATTACACAAATACTTGATTGAATAAAGATATGAAAAAATTACGGAAAATCAAATAGTAAAAAAATCGTGTTTAGCTAGAAATCCCATAATGAGACGCAAAATCCCACGCGCCCTTTTATGGTGCGAAAATCCCACAATATGGGCGAAATCCCACGAGTTGGCAACACTGGTAGGACGTATCATTAATACGTGGACCTATACCAAAGGTTTTCTTGAGTAGTAATGCGTTCTGCCAGTAATGAAGTTAAAGTGTTTACTGAATAAATATTAAATCTTTCTTTCTATTCTTATTCGTCCCTACAACCACTTGTCGATTTGGGCCGGAACTTTTTCAAGTTACTCAGATCATACATATGTACTTGATGCTTTCACTGAATTCTTGGTTTCGTTGTTCGCCAATTGGTGCCGAATCGAAGGATATTTTCACCGGAGCATCATTCTCTATACGTACATTTTTATGCGTGTGGTACATTAGGGTGGTCCAAAAATTATGGGGAACAAATAAAGTCGGAATCACCCCTAGGATTCTTCACTATCGAAAATATATACCCCTGTTTTTTTTTTTTGAAATCCAAAAATATTTAGAGGTCGCTCAAAGCCTTCAAAGTTGCTTATGTATTTTATATAGGGAAAAAACAATTTTTCGTAGAAATGGTGGATATAGAATCATTGAACATCAATATTTCTCTTCAGGATACTTCAAAGGATTATTATTATTATTATTATTATTATTGTTGGGGATACAGCACTGCGACCTTAATATTGTGCCCCCTTCATGGATTTATAGTCTGTCTATTAATCCAGTGTCCGATAGAAACTTTAGTATGGAACCTATATCTACGGATTTCACATCGCCTTTGGTTATCAGATATTCACCCAGGTGCCTTTTGCGTTTGTGCATCAGTGCAGGGAATTCTTCTAAGATGTGCTGTGCAGTTTCGTTATTCGTCCTGCAAAATCTGTTTCGCTCATGCGAGTAAATTCCCAGTTTAGTCAGATGATAGTTCAGCCTGCAGTGACCTGTCAGGATTCCTGTAACAATTCTTAGGTTATTCTTTGATAAGCTCATACATTCCTTGAAGCGTTTTAGGTTATATGTTCCTAAAAGTGCTTTGGACTGCTCTAGACCTGGTAGATTATTCCAGTAGCAATTTCTTTGAGTCTCTTCCTGTAACCGAACAAGGGCAGAGAGTGCCCCTTTTCCCAAGCCACAGAAGGGCTCTGGGCCGGTGAAACGTTTTGATGCACCTTTCTTCGCTAGTTTATCGGCGATTTCGTTTCCCTTCATACGAATATGTCCCGGAATCCAGAGAACCTAAACTCGATTGGTCAGACCAAGAGTATTCAGCTTATCGAGGCATTCCATCACCAGTTTGGAGGTTACCTGGTGAGATCTGAGGGCCTTGACAGCCGCTTGGCTGTCAGTCAAGATCGCGATGTTCTGATTCCGGTAGTTTCGCTTGATAGTAAAGTCCGCGCATCTTTCTATGGCGTATGTTTCAGCCTGGAAAATAGACATCTGTTTTCCCATGGGTTCCGAGTATCTTAGCCTCGGTCCAACTACCCCTATCCCGGTACCCTCTTCGGTCAATACCTTCAGTATACCAGGTAATCATATTTTGGTTTATCCAATATGTCTCGGATATGCCTGCCCAGCTCTTCTTATTACTAAGATCATTTTGAACCTCTTTGTAAAGCTAAACTTCGGATGCATGGTATCCGTCGGTATTGCAATTTCAGGCAACCTCTTCATGAGAATATTTAACTTCCCACGACTAAGAAACCCTTCAGCCCCGATATTGGAACCAGTCATCCTTAGTAGAGCTATTTTTGCCTGAGTCTGTATGTGAATATGAAGAGGGGTGAGATCTAAAAGAACCTCCAAGGACGCGGTTGGGCAAATTCTCATGGCTCCAGTTATGCATACGCATGCGAGCCTTTGTATCTTGGAAATCACTTTTATTGTTCCAAGTTGTGTAGTTCTATCAGCCCGAATGATGGCTCCGTAAGCTATCATGGGTCGTACTATCGTCGTATAGATCCATCTCAGTATCTTTGGTGTGCATCCCCAGCTTTTTCCTGCCTTGGACCTATACGTCATAAATGATCTTACAGCTTTCTTCGCAGTTTTCCACGTGTGCTTTCCAGAGTAGTTTTTGGTCTAGTATTACTCCTAGGAATTTAACCTCTCTTTGGTACATAATATCGGTTCCATCTAGCCTTATTGTTTTTAGACGGTCAAGTTTATATTTCCTAGAGAATGGTACTATAGTGGGTTTTGCTGGATTTACATTCAGCCCCACTTTAGCACACCATTTTTTGGTTACGTTCAGCCCTAGCTGGATTCTATCACACAGGGTGTTTTCAAATTTCCCCCTGCATACTATAACAATGTCGTCGGCGTATCTCTGGCAAGTTAGTCCAGTATTTGTTAGCTCTTGGAGCAGTCCGTCGACGACTATGTTCCATAGTAGCGGAAAGAACACTCCACCCTGTGGACATCCCCTTGTTATTTCGGCGACAAGAGTGTTGTTCGTACAGGTTTGTATTTCTACCTTTCTCGTGCCGAGCACTACCTTTCTGGTGAAAGCACTGTTTATTGCAGCATGTGAAGTGTTGTCAAACGCGCGCAATGTCCAGAAAAGCGCATATAGCTGTCTCCTTATTTTCTAAGCTATCTTGAAGTGCACTTGTCAGCGTGTGAAGGGCGGTTTCAGTAGAGCGGCCCGCCATATATGCATGCTGGCGCGAATTCAGCGGATAGTTCAATAAGACCGTGGTCTTTAAATAGTTATCTATTACCTTTTCTGAAGCCTTTAGTACAAATGAGGTGAGGCAGATCGGCCTGAAGGATTTTGGGTGAAGTGGGTCCTTCTTTCCAGCCTTCGGGATGAAAACTACCTTCGCTCTTCTCCAAGCATTCGGTATGTACCCCAATGCTATGCTACTACTAACTATTGTTAATAGCGCTCTAATGACGCATTCTAAGCCCTGCTGTAGCATGCCAGGGAACATCCCATCCGCTACCGGTGACTTTAGTGGTTTGAAGGTATTCACCGCCCACCTGAGTCGGGGCATATTTCCTTGGCCACTAACCAGTTTTCCCTGCTTATTTTACCTTTGTGTTCAGTCCGATCTGTCTAGGAGTAAGATATAGATCCTGGGAAGTGAATATCTATGAGAAGTTTGATCTTCTCTTCCTCACTCCCTGTGAAACTCCCATCACTCTTCCGTAGACTTGCGGACGAGATACAACTCGTTTTTCCCATTACTTTATAGAGTCTTGCAGCCTTCGTAGTATCTTCTATGCTTTCACAGAAGTTCCTAAAGCTTAAACGCTTAGATTCCCTTATTTATTTGTTGTACAGAGTTAAGGTGCTTCTGTATTCTGACCACTCCCTGGTTCGTTTTGCTGGATTCAACAGTTTCCGAACTTTTGTTCTGAGTTTACTTAGGTTGTTGTTCCACCAGGGTACATCTTGGATGAACTTACCTTTCTTATAGGACAACTGTCTTCATATGTATCAATGAGTAATTCATTAAAGCGCTCTATAGCGAATTCTAGTTCTGTTTCGTTCCTGATCTTCTGACCCAGCCCACATTGGGCTACGTTCAACCTCAGGTTATCTTTGAACTTCTTCCGGTTTGTCTTCCTGGGATTCCTTAACCTAATTATTCTATATGACATGGAGGGTTCGTTGGATACTCTGCACTCTTTTACCATCGCTTTTGCTTGAGTACTTCCTATGGTTATATCAAAGACCTCTTCCCTCGCGCGGGTAACAAAAGTTGGTATATTCCCAACATTAAAGATTTCTAATTTATTCCTAAGGATAAATTCAAGACATACATGTTTCAAGCTACTAGTTATTAACAAGCACGCCGTCTCATGAGGTAGAAGACTGGCTTCCTCTACTACCGCGCTTCTGACTGCTTCCACAGCTACCATCTCAGCCACCTCCTTCGGTATCTCAGGAACACCCGAAGGAATATCTGGCTTGGTTGCCTTCGCCTTCGGTTCCCTGCCCTTGTGCACATGCACTGGAACATTACCAAACCTGTATCGTAAGATACAGTTTTTCCTTTTGATAGCTTCCAACGACCGGACGTCTATCCCGATCGTCAGCAGTTTACCCGTCTTCTCATCGTTGCTTCCGTATATCTTCCATGCGTTCTTATGCATTCCCTCATTTTGTGCTACGATGAGGTTCAGCAATGTCTGCATATCCACTCGTGCAGCTTTTGGCAGGTACGAAGTGATTACGTGCACCCTGGGTATGTTGTCCCTATCGCACGTAGTCAGTTCCGCACCCTCCCAGCCTGGCAGTTTAGGAACAGTTATGCGCAGCCATTCGGCTGATTCTGCGTTCATACAGTCGACCAGTATGAGGCCTGGCCGAAAGTGGATACCGTCGAATTGGAGTATAGACCTCCAACCCTTACCCATCTCCTTCACGATAGCGTTCTCAATTTTTCCCTGAACCTCACGAGTGAGTGTAACTTCAGGGAAAGCCTTCGGCAGAACTGCCAGTCTAATGCCCTTAGTGGCGCTAACATAGCTAACGCCGGGTTTCCTGGCCCCTGCCTTGGGTTTTTGAGCCACTACCTCGCGGCAACTCTTCTTCTTTTCTGGATTCCCTTCCGTAGGACTAATTTCCGCAGCCCCCCGTTTGGGATTTGCTCCGTCCAGGACTTTCTTTTCTGCAGCCCCCGGCGTGCTGTCTTTGGGCTTTTCGCGGTCCAAGACTTTCTGTTTGGCCTCCTCAGGCGTTAAGCCTTTAACGTTAAGCCTGATGTAGCGCAGGTACCATTTGGCTCCTGTGCCACTCAAAGCTGTGGCCTTCCTAACGTCCCAGAACTTCCTAGACTGTCCAGTTGTCAGTCCAGTACTCGTTGAGGCTTGTGGTATGCCATCTTTGGGTGCCGAAGCATCCTCAGATCCCACTGGTCCAACGTCCGTCAACTGTCGGCGTTGTCCGAGTAGGGTCCTGGCTACCAGTATATCGATATTAGACTCGACCTGGTTCGTCAGTTGTGGTGAGGTATGAGAGACCGCTGTTGTTTTGTTTTGTATTCTTTTTTCCATGTAATTCCCACGAGTGTAGGGGTCAAAACTTTCCGTCGTGTCATAGCCCCCAATAACACGGCAAGTCCACCGTTACTCCCTGAGGCGGGCAGGTATCAGAGAGGTGCACCGCTAAAATACAGTCTGATTACACCCGACTGCAAACCTGTCCGATAGACACGGGCTATCTCGGATTAGGGGGAGGGATGTTTATGACTCCCCAGTCAGGATTACTTGGAGGAATGGAAAATAGGATGGGAAAGGATTAGGGATAAGGACGTCGGTGCGGTGATCTCGCATAGAAACCAGAGTGGCTAGTATCACACTTACCCAGCGGGCGAAGTTGACACCGCAGCATCAAGTCACTATACAAGCTTCCCTCTTAGTTCGGGAAATATGCCGGTTGCCGAAGCAGCCGGCATAGTACCACTTAAGCCCCATCCCCACGGCAAGGTGACCTACTTCAAAGTATAGTGCCCAAATGTTTATTTAACCATTTTTTGTGTATTTTGGGGCACCCATCAAAAATTGTTTATTTATAAAATGGTTAAATAAACAATGGGTATTATTCTTTGAAGTTTTCTAAAGAGATATAGAGTTTGCCGATTCAAAAATATGGATTTTCAAGGATTCTATACCATGCATACGAAAAATTGTTTTTTTCCGTATAAAATACATGGGAAACTTTGAGCGATTTTAGCTACCTCTAAATATTTTTTTTTATAAAAAAAAAGACGAGGTGTATTTTTTTGATATAGGGGGTGAGAGCTTCAAAATTCCGACATGACTTTTTTGGGGCCACCCTAATGTACATGCAGACCCGACGAGGGGTAAGGTGTCAGCTAAATTATTTTTAAGGCCACAAGGATGCACCTAATTGAAGAATACATATATGGGCGTTTCCACCAGAATGTCTACCGCGAAGAAAAAAAAAACAAAAGTCATATATCTAAAGTATTAATGGGCCAATTTGACTGCTTTTTGTAATGTATGCTGGCTATGTAAGCAGACACATTTTTGCGAAAAATGGTCTTGCTAGGCGGTGCCAGTGGCAAGATATTTTGAAAAACCGTATTTATGGTCCGATGGGCTCAATTTTGGCATGTGTAGTTGAAACATCGTAAGTCATAGATTTCCAAAAATTTACTTGCTAGGTGGCACTGAAGTCAAAATAAAAATTATATTCTACATAAAGATCATGTTTTTTGCGTTAAAAATTCGTTTAAACAATTAACAAAAATATAATGGTGGAAAAAAATGTCGCGTGCGACAGTGATTAAAATTAAATAAAAAAGTATAAATTATTTTTGGGTCAAATCAAAACCAGTTTTCAGAGACATCAATGAACAACATTCTGAAATTACTCGAGTTGAAATATTGCCCCAGGTTTCGCTGAAATCGGCGTTTCAATTGTTGACCGCGAAAACCACTTCTGTTTTTGTCGTGTGCTAATGCCTTAGTTTTTTCAATTATCTTGAAAACGAAATTTTGACCAAAGTCAACTTTAGCACCAGTTATAGGGCTCATTGAGAGCTAGAAGTTAATCTTATTGTCAAAATAAAAAAAACGTTTTAGATTATGGTTTTTTCAGTTTGAATGTGTACGATGGTCACGTTCGACATGATGGAAACGCCCATATTTAAAAATATGTATAGAACGACCGAACTCCGGCTTCGGCCATGTTCGGATCGGCTTCGGCAGCCGGACTTTGGCCGAAAATTTATTATTAAATTATTACCTACTACATGTGCATACACATGCCATAACAAGTTCTGTTTTGTTATTTTTACAAACATACTTATGTGTTATGAGCTGAAATTAATGTGATTGATGATATAGAATATTTGCCAGATCAGAATGAATAAATGCAGACAGTAAATGGCACCAGGAAGTGGCTCATTGAAAAAGAATGGTGCAATAATAGAGGGTGTTATACGTTGGCAGTCTTCTCGCTCTAATTAGGAAAATAAGTGATGCTTCTTATATGAAGTAATAATATTTTTGCAGCTAATTCAGTATAGAAAGGTACTATGTGTAGATAAACCTGAGAATCGGCTCTACTATGCATTTGCTTACCATTGTTGACTATTAAAATAAAATATATAGTTTGAGAATATAAATCGTATTGCGCAAATATATTGCCGTATTGCTTCGAGAATTAGCGTCATTTGCTTATCCAATTGTATTAAAACAGTTTTCATTCCATAGTTTTAATCGATTTCATTTGATGCAAATCAAGGGCTGTTTACATACGACTTTTGCTTCGCATTGGTTCAGAATTCCGCTTTGACAGATAAGCTCAATACATGATTTTATATGAGTCTTGCTAAGTAGTAACAAAAGATTTTCTGATAATTCAAGTTTAGACCGTACTTGGCTCGAAAATAAACAAGCATTAAAATATTATTCCATCTAACGGTAATTCGCAGCAGTAAAACCATCGTGCATACTTACAAGTGAAATAAGAATCAGTTGTTTTCCAGAAACGCCTCACAGCTGAGATCACCTGATTTCAATTACTACAGGGTTACAGTCAATATCTTTAAAAAGCTGTAAACTTACTCTGACGAAAACAGCAAAAAAGTTAGATTAAGCGCATGAGTTATTGATCAAAACGCTTTAAGTTATTAAAATGATAAACAAACAATCGAATTGACTAAATTAAATGCATATTTTGCCAATTTTTTAGTCTATTTTATTAACTTGAGTCACTTTTAACATCTCGAGAGCAGCCTGTTGAACATTTGACAGGATATTTTTAATTTTGACAGGATATTAAATTTTGGTATACAGATGAACATTTTTCACTTGTAAGTATGCACAATGAGTAAAACTTCAGCAGCTGTAATATTGCGCTTGATTTATTGGTTCACTTGAATAGAGGCGCTAAGTTTGCTTGCATTATTTGCGCAATAAAGATGTGAAACGGGGTCGTTTTTAAGAATTCATTGTGTTTGGTCGAAAACTTGCTAATTTTAATAAAATGGGAAATCAGATAGGTTTGACAGATCGCGAAAAAGGGCAAATCGATATCTTAACCTCAGAGGGACTTTCTAATCGCCAAATTGCCAAAAAGATTGGTCGAAGTCCAAATGTTGTGGATCATTACGTGAAACAAGGTGCCTCCTATGGTAAGAACTACAAAGGCAGAACTGCGATGGCTCTGACACCGAAGGAAACCCGCAAAATCCTTAGGATTGCATCAAATTCCGCCCCTTCAATAGTAAAAACTAAAGAAAAGGCTAATGTTACAGCTAGCAAATCCACCGTTCGAAGGGCTTTTCTAAAAGCGCCACATCTGAAGTATAAAAAATTACAAAAAAAATCACGTTTGAATAAATTTCGCAAGCAACGCCGCCTTGATTTTGCAAGGTACCACATGGTTTGGGGTCCTGTTACGAATAACGACCCCGGTGAATGGAAGAAAGTAGTATTTAGTGACGAAAAAAAGTTCAATCTGGACGGGCCAGATGGATGCAATTACTATTTTCATGATTCAAGAAGGGAGGAAAGGTAATTGGGTCGACATCACAGCCGTGAAGGTGGTGTTATGGTATGGGGAGCAATATCGTATTATGGCGCGTTCGAATTGAAAATCGTAGACTGCAAAATGACGGGAAACAGCTATAAAACACTTTTGGAATCATCTTTTCCCGAGAATCGTGAAACATTTATTATACTTACTTTGAAAATGCTCTACCGCGGAATCAGTCTTCTAAGCATAGGTTACAAGGTTTTATCAAGCGTGACGGCGAGACGGTTACAGCGCCAAACAAGAAGAAGAATGCGAGTGTTCAAAATGTGAATGTTTGGCTATTTGATCCTTCTTCACTCGAAAATGCTTCAACGGGTCTGAATCAAATTTAACATGTAGATGAATTGTAACTTGGATTGAAAAAGCATGATACTTTCTATAAACTTCCTAGTAGGGATGGGTAAATTCGATATTTTTTAGCCGAATTTTATCTCCAAAATGGCGAATTTGAATAACTATAACTATCTCAGCTCTGCAATGCTATTTTTTGTCAACGCAGTTCGTATATGTAACGCTATCCCAGCCTCTATCCGTAGTACTCTGAATAAAATCAACTTTAAGACTATCTTGTATTCATATTTTCGCTAGCTTGTCTGAAGTTAAATACCTGTTACACTGAGATGTGCTCTCTCTCAGTAGAATACATATACAAACAAATAAAAAAATTTTAATAATAAATAAAGTAAATAAATAAACATGTAAAAAATTGAAAACATTTTTTTTCTTATTGATATTTTATGTCCAAAAGTAGTTAGTTACAAGTTAGTTGACACCTAATGCAGAGGTGTCCAGGTCTGACTTTTTTTCGCCCATCGCCCCACAAAAGTAGTTAGGTTTTTTCGAACAAAATATACAGTTATTAGTTATCACTAGTGGTCGCGTAAACTGACTAAAGGTATAAGCTAACGTCAGTGAACATCGCATTGACTACTGTAACCGTAATTGTAATCTTTAAATTTTTAGGATTACAACAGTAGTCGTAATCGTTAAATTTTTAAGATCACAATTATCGTAATAGCATTTGTGATTACAATTAAAGTAATCGTAATCGTATATAATTTAAATAATACAATTACAGCAGTCGTAATTGAAATGTAGTCGTTATCATAAGTGCCCAGCTCTGAAGTGAGGAATAAACGTTTAAAATTTGTTTACTAAACAAATGTTTGTTTCCGTTTTTTGGAATATAAATAAGTTCTCTGCAAGAAAGTTTGTTTAAAAAAATACACACATGTGTATCGTGTTAGAAAATATCCTTTTTTCCTTTATCGTAAACCTTATTGTGTGTGCAAAAATTAGGTTTTGTAAATAAGGCAGATCGGAATATGCGCTCTCTGGAAAGGCAATACCCGTAATAATTGTACCATGGGAAACACTTATGTTCGTTTTTTTGCATGTATGTACATGCGTAAAAAATTTAAATATTACGCGGTGGCTTCAAAAAATTAAAAAAAAAAATTTCAAATTATATTAACACCAGTAGGATAATAATTTTCCCCAGGTCTCAGCTTGATCCGAGATATTGCCATTTTTGACCAGGGCATTTCACGCAAAATGCCTCATGTGTATGTACCTATGTCTACATATGTACATACATACACTCATATGTGTGTATATATTTACGTTTGTTCAATGCTACTTGCTGTCACTTCGGTGTACTTAAAGTTCTTTTCGTTATCCGATGGGATATGAAATTTGATCTTCTCTTAAGATAGCAAGCAAACAATAGAGCCTTAGTACCTTTCTTGTTACTCAGAAAGCCCATGTTGCTTGGGAGCGTTATCGTATTCTGCATCATTATGCTCAAATGCATTCCTTACCACTAAAATTCTTGCTTTTGTACTTAATGTGTTGTATTGTAATTTGTATGTGATGATTGCGATTAATTGTTCGGAATTATTTGAACAAATCAGCGAAAGCAATAAAACAGCATTTACCTTCTCCCATCATGAAACGCAATACTTTTCAATGTGTACATAAATACAAGTGCTCATATACAACCACGTGTACTTGTTATGATCACATATATACGTATATGTATGTAGGTACATGCATAAATTCGCTTTGAAAGAACCCCCAATAATTTTCAAACGCAAACATTACCATTGGTGCGAATTGTAGGCGGAGGTGCTATTTGACGATACGCCTCAGCAACTTTTTGAATATCAGACTGTTTTGAAAGCAACAGCACGCTTAATTTTTCTAAACAACAAGCGTTTCATTGAATATCCTGCGTTAGCTCTACATACCAGGGACCGAAAATAATCGTTAAATATCATGATTTTTAT